>VXBW01005307.1:283251-340723 GCA_013400375.1 Thinocorus orbignyianus
CCAAGGATACCTTTTCCCTGCCTTTGGCTGACGAGGGCTAGAGAGTTATTCGTCTCACTGCAGGTTTTTTCATTTTTATCTCAAGTCACAACTTGCAAAGAATCTGGCTTTTTTGTACTAAAACGCAAATTGTGTTGGAAGTAGGCCTCATGTACTCCCTATACCTGGTTAACACACAAGGGACTTCCACTATTTCTGAAGATGGTTGAATAACCAAGATTACCTTCCCTTCTTGTAGAGAACAGGAACATTTTAAAGAAGTTCTCTTCCCACAGGCAGCTTTTTGGATCCTGCGTAGCTAAACGTGTTCAGAAGTATTTCGAAACGATAGTACATAGAGATCTGACAGCATTTATAAACAACATAAGATTGTTCACTTGACATTGCTTAGGGCTGGAGTTAGATAAGATGACTTCCAGAGGTCCCTTCTAATCTATATCACTCTATGTTTCAAATAAAAATAAAAGAGTAAGTATGCTCAGTACTGATAAGAACAAAATATGGTAGAGGAGGAAATAGAGGAAAAGAGCCTACTGCAACATTGCTGCAACAAGTAGGCAAGAACTTCCAAATCTTCGTGACTAATTCTGTATAAGAGGAGATTAGTTGTGAGGGGAGAGGCAGCCTTAGACTTTGATTCTAACAAAAAATCTGTCATCAAAACATGGGTTAGTTGATTATGCTCTTAGTCTGCTAAGATGGTAAGACCTGCAGTTAATGGGATTCAAGACCTCTAGATTTGTTTGTTACAGTCTAGCTACCTAATGAAGACTACTCAGATCAGTTTTTCTGGTGAGTCAGCAGTGTCTATTTTATCACTAATTGTCTTCAGGAATATGCAGGACATATTCTTTTGGAAGGACCTGAGGTGCAAGCATTTAATCTTCTTCCTGCTCGGAGGAATCTGATTTAAACTTGCTAGTGGAGGTAGACACATGGGTTGATTTCAAGCAAGTGGATTTACTGTCTGTTACAGAAAAGGACCAGCTGCTCTTCCAGGTTCTGTTGCAGAAGACCAAAATTGATGTGCCATTGTATGAGTTGGTGGTGTCCTTGTATAGTTAATGCTGTGTGCTCTTCTGGTTCTCACACATCAGAAAGGGTGTAATAGTCCTAGGTAAGGCAAAAAGGGTAGGATGGCAGGATTAAGATTCTAGACAGTCTTTAGTGAGGTACAGAATAACTTCCAATTGTATAAAAATAACTAAATAGACCTGGAAGGATATGGGAGGAGGGTAAAATGCAGAAGAGTAGCCTCTCAAGTTATGAACAGCGAGGGGAAGATATGAAGAGAAATGCATAGTGCTCTCTAATCAGAAAGCAAATTAAGAACAAAAGGAAGTACTTTTCCACAAATGATGAAACTTATTGCCTCAGGATGTTATGGAGATGAAGTTTAATTGAGTTCAAAAAGGATTTACTCAAACCTATGGAAAATAGATTCATTATTATTCCTTGAATTCTGCCTCTGGCTTCTCAGGAAATCCCAAACCAGCTGATTGGTTTCTAGAGGTTGCAGAATAAAAGATCATTCTACAGAAGTACTTTCTTCTTACGCTTCTTTCTAAACATCTAAGCTAGCTACTTCACAATCGTTTCACATTTCTCTTTTTTTTTTTTTTCTCTAAAAAGCAGAAATAAAAAAACCTAAGGCCTGTGGTATAGCACAGTATTATGCAAGGTAACTTAGTATTAAATCAGTGTGAACACAAAGTACCTAAACATGTGCGGTAATGTTTGTGAAATGGATGTCCAACACAGCTACTTAGGATGGAGTGAGACCTTGAGACTAAATGACTTCAGTACAAGATTAGTGCTTGCAAGAACAATATCATTACAACTGGTACGTTGGCTTTGAATAAAGAGCTGAACAATAAAATACAGTCTTTAGATATGAAAATTGATTATCTTATCAACTGCATAGGAGTTACTGTAACAGTAGGATTGAAATGCCAGATTACACACATAATTATTTTGCTAGTTCAGAAATTATTAAGAATGACCTTGCATTTGTAGAAGTGGTGTCTGCTTTAGTTCAAGTATTTCTTTTTTGGGGAATGAAAAATTAACAAATTACTAATTCTATAATCCAATATTATAAAATGCTACAGATTAGTAAGGGCCGTGATAGTTCTGTGCTCTATTGGACCTGAAATTCATAGTTTGTTTGCAATTTGTGAATTATTTTTGAAGATGGGCAAGGTTTGCGCTGTTTTTGGAGGATCCCGAGGAATAGGAAAAGCTGTTGCAGAATTACTGGCACAGAAAGGCTGCCGTCTCGCGATCGTTGCTAGAAATCTGGAAGTAGCCCAAATCACTGCACGTAATCTTGGTGGTACGTATGTGCTGCTTTGCAATACTTTATTTGCTGTCCAATGCTTAGATAACTTGTAAGAGCAGTAAGTCATTAAATCAACCTCATTGTTTAACTAGATGAAAATACAAGTAACAGCTGACAAATTTGAAGGAAAACCTATATCAGTACAGTTTTAATTTTGCACTATTCTTTGGGAAGGTTAAGTATGATACAGTTTGTATCTTGTGGGTAGAATAGGTAAGATGAAAGGAATTGTTCAAAGTCATGACTGGGAGGTGGTAGGAATTGAGTCATTCTTGGCTCCTGACCAAGCCAGAGCTGAGACCAGTCTGCTCATGTTGAACTTCTGATTTCAAAAGACCAAAATATAGACCAAGAAATTGGCACATAATTAATCAGTGCAATACTTAAAAAGTGTCCGTATTTAATTATCAGGAGATGAAATGGGTTCCTCAAGTTACAACTAGTTCAACATCTGTTTTTGCAATTCACTGGATACATTCTGAAGAAGGTTTATGAACGGTATACCATCTTTTACTATTATTATGACATGCCTTTATTTTGATACAGCAGGACATCTGGCACTGAGCTGTGATGTATCCAGCGAACAAGAAGTCCAAAAAACTTTTGAGGAGATGCAGAAGAGTTTAGGTCCTATTAACTACTTGGTTAATGCAGCTGGGATCAACAGGTTAGTTATTCATTCTGGATGACAGCATCTTCTGAAGCTACAGCTTATGTGAAGTGTAGCAGTGAAACTCAGATAACTTGAGATTGTTGAATTGCTGAATTGTAAAGAGATGTCCTTCAAAGATGTCAAGAAATTTTCTTCAAATGAGTGCTGTAATAGAAATTACGCAAGTGCTGTCATAATTTCTGAAATATAATGGAAACACTTGCAAGGTGTAGGTGCTTCTTGAGAGAGATTTTGTACTCATGTTTTTATTAAGAGTGGTGCTAATGGCCTTTGCAGTTAGTAAGAGTGTTTTTAACAGGTACATCTGAAAGCAGTGTTATGTGCTGACCAATATTTTGTTCCTGATGAAAATAAAATTCTAACAGCTGTAGTTTCTGAATTCTGAGTTTGAGTTCCCCTTCTACTCCTCTTTCTTGCACTTCTTCCATCTGAGATTTTCCAAAACTGTTTGATGCTGCTCTGCAAAGGAGGTTTAGTTGCTAGAAGCATAGCTGATTTTTTTCTTGCTATGTATCACCCTTGCAGTGTTACCGTTTTGAATGCTAGAATCAGTAGAACCATATAAATCTCCGTTAGTGTTCCAATGAAGAGTCATGTTTTATTATGAGTAAATGTGATCATTGGGATTGTTCAGTGAGTTCTTTTGGTTTTTCTGGTCTCTTTGTCAGGGATGGTTTGTTGCTGAGAACCAAGACTGAAGATATGATAGCCCAGATTCACACTAACCTCTTGGGAACAATGTTGACATGCAAAGCTGCTGTAAAAAGCATGATTCAGCAACAGGGAGGTGCTATTGTCAATGTAGGTAAGTTACTTGTCTACCCCAGTGGAATTCTATGTAATTCAAACCTAGACAATTCTATGATTCTAATATTTTTTTTAGAAATGTTTAGCAACTATAATGTATTGAAATTTTACTTATCACAATTGACTGTTTTCTTTGTATTCAGACATTCTGTTTAGCATTTCTTCACAAATGCTTATTCTTTTGTGCAACTTCTAAATGTAAAACCAGCTTGTTTCAGTACCTCAGAGTTTACGTTTTATTGGCAAAAGAATCTTACCATTTTTGTCAGCTCTTTCAGTAGCTAAATCTACCAGCTGCTCGTTATTCACTAAGAATGAAATAGGTACAATTGGTTTTGGGTTTTTTTTCCCTTTTTACTCTCCTGGTGCGTGTTGGTCAACAGATACATGGATTCCACAAACATCACAGATAATTGAGGGATTTGCTTATCCCAGCAGTAGGCTATATAGGCTACAATATTTAGTAATATACTTTTAATTCCTTTTCTTGTACTCTTATTTTCCATTCCAAATTTAAAACTTAAATGATAAAGCTAGTACAAAATTTCAAATTAATTACTTCATCTTTTCTTCTCTTGATATTTCTTTATTTTAGGAAGTATTGTAGGACTTAAAGGTAACTCTGGTCAAAGTGTATACAGTGCTACCAAAGCAGGATTAGTTGGATTTTCACGCTCCCTTGCTAAAGAAGTGGCAAAAAAGCAAATTAGAGTCAACGTTGTTGCTCCAGGTTAGTTTTTGGGAAGTTCCTACATCCTTGGGTGTTGCAATACGTGATCTCCAAACTGCTGGATATTTGCTGGTCTCTGAAAGTAACTTAAGACGAAGTGCTATTATTTTCTTTGACTTTTGTGAGTAAATGGTTTTAATCTTTCCAGTTTAAAGTATAAAACATTCTTTTACAAAACCTGCAGTCTTTTTAAGGGAACACTGAGAAATTTGTAAGAATGTGTCTACGCTTTATCCATTATTACATAATAGATGCCTTGTTTTTCCTTTGTTCCTCCTTCAAAACCTGCTGTCTTTGCAGATGGAAGAACTAGTTATATACAGACAGCTACCCTTGTCTCCTCCTAGAGAATGCTTATTTGTTTTTAGAGAAACATGAGAGACCATGAGAAGCTGGCATGAAAGCAATCCCTGTCTATCCCTATAGGAAAAAGAGAGAGTCTTGAAAGACAGTTCTGTGAGGACAAAGCTGTGATTTCACAAGACACTCGTGCAAGCAGACTGTTGCCCTTAAGGAAAAATTCTTCTGTCCTTTCTGACTTTTTCCGCTTGTGTCTGTGTACTCTGCTGCTCACCTTGTGCTAGCACTATTGCCTTTCAGACCTCTACATGAGCCAGTTCAGCTTGTGAACTAGGCAGGAAAAATATTTATAGTGAGTTGAGCAGCTCACTGATGTGTGCAGAGCCATCATAAAGGTGCAGAATTGTACAGTAGAAGGCAAAACAGACTGCTGCCTCTTGGTGGCAGCTAGAAAGCAGAGAGGATCAAGTCTTCACGAAGCTGCAGCTTAATGCGAGGAGAAGTATAGCAGTGGGAAAGCTGAATCTCAGATAACTGAAAATTGTGAAGAGATATCCTTCAAAGATGTCAAGAAATATTCTTCAAATGAGTGCTGTAATAGAAATTATGCAAGTGCTGTCATAAGTTCTAAAATATAATGGAAGCACTTGGAAGGTGTGCGCGTTTCTTGACAGAGGTTTCATACTTGTGTTTTTATTGAGAATGTTTTGGTGAAATGACAGTGTTTTGTCTTTCAGGAAAATGATGTTGAATATGGTTTTGGGACTCAATCTTAGTTACTTATTTTTGTCATGAACTTCCATAGATCTATGCATTTTTGTTATTACATCAGTGCTTCTAAAACTGGAGTGTATTTTGTTGATTTGGTAAAAAATTGTTAGGTCTTGGCTATAAAATGATGTGGACTGAATTCTGAGACTAAAGAATTGCAGCTGGTGCTGAATCCTCGTGGTGGATTTCACTTTGGAGGATTCCAGGGAAAATCCACCAGATAAATTTAGTTGAAGGTTAGGTAACTTTTCAAATATCTCTCCTCTCTTAGGCTTTGTTCACACGGAGATGACTGCTCATTTGGAAGAAGATCAGTTGAAGAAAGCAATTCTCCTTGGAAGATTTGGAGAGCCTCGTGAAGTTGCACAAGCTGTTGTCTTTCTTCTAGAGTCCCCTTATGTTACAGGGACTACTCTAATTGTAGATGGAGGCTTGCAGCTTCTCACATAAATACTAGTTTGAATAAGTACCTACTTAGATATCATGATGGTAATAGATAAATATATGCTAATTAAAGGGGGAGGGAGGAGATTAGTTGAAGATAGATGTATGTAATTGACTTGATACTATTTAGTGAGAGGACAGATTCAGCAGCAGTGAAGTCCAGCGTGTATGTTTACCTACCTGAAAGAGTCCATTTGGTATTATGAAGTCTGTAACAATTTGAAAAAGATCTGATTTTAGTATAGTTTTAAGTAACATACTGATGCGTTTTTAAAGCACTATATTTTTATAAAATCATGTTTTCCAAATTTGGAGTAGAGTGGAGATTTTATTCTAATTATCATGTTACACAAAGATTAATAAAGCATGGAGGCTTGTTTACTGGTTGGCAGGTATGATTGCATCAAGTTTTTCATGTAGGGCAAAGATTGCACACTGTAGGGACTAGCTGATAAGAATAAAAAAATATGCAAAGTGCCAAGGAGTTTTCTTTGGTTTTTGTTTGTAGCTAGCACTACAAAGCTAGGAGCTTCTGGATCTCCAGTACATCTGAATTACCTTTGGGAGATTTAATTACCTGCAATCTGTTTTTTATAAAGACGAAACCTGCTCAGTTCCATTCTTGGATGTATGTACAGCACTCATTGAACCTAGTGGCACTTGTGTGTGTACATTGGAGGACTGTTGATTGGTCGTTGGAGTTACTAATTTTGTAATGCTGAGCTGGAGCTGCGCACACACCGGTGAACAGTGCAGTTGGCAGACCTTGCCGCATAAAAGCCTTTGCACTGACTCAGTAGATGTTTAGAAAACATGCATCACTTCCAGAGCGTGAAGTCAAGGTGTTTTGCTCTATATCTTCTTGAACGCTCAGTTCAGCTGTTGTGTGGATGCTTTTGACTATGTCTGTATAGTCAATAAAATAGCCATTTATTTTATTCAAAGCGGCTTTTGAAGCAGAGTAATTATTCAGGTGTAAACAATCCTGAGTGTTCCTCCCTTGCTGAAAAATTACCAAAATTTGACCTCAGGCTTTTGTATTGAGATCAAGCAATTTTTGGTAATTGATGTTTTTATCATCTCTGAAGAGACTATCAATGTGGTTTAGGACCTTCACTTCTTAGCTCCAGTGTTCATTGCATCATGATCCAGATGTTGATTCGGGTTTTGAAATTACTTCCCCTCCTGGCACAAACCACAGAACAGTAAGAGGAGATCTCACTGATGGTAACTTTGAGTCTTCAAAGTCTGAGATTTTCTTCATTTGTGCCGCTGAGAAATCCTGTCTTTGTTCAAGCTTCTTCCAGGTATGTACTGAGACATAATACAGGGGATGGTTGTATATTCAGGGGGTTTTATAGTTGGTTGTGTTAACTCACTTTAAATCCCACTAAAGGTAGTCCTTTCGAGAGTCCTTATCTTCCTGTTATCTCTTTGTAGAGACATGGTGTTATTTGCTGTGAAAAGTTGTGTGTCGTATGTGTCTGCATCAAAAATATAATCGCTAATTATGTTTCTCTTTGATAGGAGGAATTGGCCAGAGAATAGACACATTTTTTCCAAGGGCACTGGAGGTGAAGAAGGACAGCCGGTGCTCCCATTTTTACTAGTCAAGTAGTAGTATGTCAGTTACTTGGCTGCTGCCCGTACCTGTCCTTAGTATTTTAGAGGCAAGGCCTGTCTGACATGTCTTGACCAGGAGCCAAAATTGAGAGACTAAAAATAATTTCCTCTTAGTGAGTTCTGACTCTATTATTATCCATTGTTTTTGAGGGTAAGGGAACTCTTAAATAAGTTGTTAGCGATGGCATTTGTAGTTTATATTTGTCATTAAATCCTGAAATAACACCCTACGAAGAATCTCAATATGCTGTTAAGTTAAATATTGCAATGCATAGTATGTGTTGTGATAGGACTAGACCAAAGCGTTGGTAGCCTTAAAGTTGTATTTTTAAAAGACCTTTCTTTCCCCTTTCTTCAAACTGGTAAACTAGAACTGAAAGCTAGTTAAAAACAGTAATCCATTTCAGTGTTTGCTGTGTGTATGTACTATAAGGAGTAATACCTGCTTGTCAGACAGAGGTTCTGTCTGGCTGGGTGTTATTTCTCGGACAGTAGTAGTAGTGAATGCAGAGGGTAGGTAGCAGATCAAGTGTGTGGTGATGTCTCCTTAGAAGACTTGTACCTCCAGCAGTGTGATACATTTGAATCTGCAATTTGATAGCTCTGATTGAAGCCTACATGTTTGATGAGACTTCATAACAACCCTGTTGTGCTCTCTGTGGCCCTCTTGAATTTCTAGACCTCTGTTGTATCCTGCCTGCTTCAGCTGTTTCTCTTTCAAACTGAAGAGTCATAATTCTTTTAGTTGCTTGTTCCTGGAAAGCTCTTTCGTACCTTATATCATCTTTGTTGTCCTTTACTTTTCCAGTTTCTCAAGGAGGGAGGAGCAGGTGGAATTGCTCACAGTATTCGCTGTGGATTTGTCTGGAAAAAAGAATGGATGCTTTGTTGTTTTATATCGCTTCCAAAAATAATGTCTGATTGTTTTGCCTTTTCCTAACCTTTGCACTTAACATTTTCAGAAACTGTATAAGAACAATAACTCAGTCATAAATAATTAATGGTCAGCTTGGAGCCCATTTCCTTACACAAGTATTTAGGACTTATTTTTTGATTTTTTTGTGTGCTCCCCAGTGTGAATTGTTCTCATTTATCTACAGTGAATTTAGTCTGCTTGTTTTAACACCTGTTCTCCAAATTAAATGTTTCTGCAAATTCGTATGTAATTCTTTTATCCTTTTATTACTTTGAGTAACCTGGTGTTACTGGAATATACTGCGGGCTTCAGAAACTGCGGTCTCGCAACTCAAATGAACAGGTTGTGCTTTGGTAGCCCCAACATGGGTGCCTGTTGGTGATCCATGTCCTTAGGAAAGAATGGCTGCTAATTTGTAACCTTTCTCTTCTCTTTTTACATAATTTACTGATATGACAACTTCTTCTCTTGGCGACAGCATCTTTAATGGTTTTTGGCAAGGGAATGTGTCAGATGCCTTTTAGAATTTCAAGTGTACTGTATTTGATCTCCATGCTATCATCTCTTTTTGGTCTTTATAAGAACTCAAAAATGTTTATCAAACATGTCTTTCCTTTGCAAAAGCAACTCTGACTCTCCTCAATATGTTTATCCAATTGTTTTCATAGCTTTAGAACAATTTCTGGCAATTTGCTACGTACAGAAAAATATAATTAGTCTCTAGTTCCCTGGATCCCTCTGGAATCTCTTCTTAAAAAACAAGTGATTCTTCCACCCACAATATTCCCCTGAGCTTGCTGTCGCTGTTGCTGGCTTCCAGTCATTTGGTAATGAGGCAGTTTTAACCCAGAAATTTCACACTGCAGTTACTGATCTCCTTTAGAATTAGGGAGTGAGAGGCCCCAGCCTCAGCTGTTTGTCACTCTCCTCTGTAACCTCTGCTGTTTTTTCACTCTGATGGGTAAAACCTTCAATGAGTTGCCTGGTTGTGCTTAAGTTCCTGCATGGAACAAAAAACTGATTTAGGGGTTTGTTCTGAGTTTTGTTTTTTTCTCTGTGACCTTGCCTTCCCTGAGCAGTTTGCTTTTTATTTTGATCATCTGCTTGCCTTATTCATGCACGGTACCTGTTCCTAAGGTGGTGTGCAGTTTCTGTGCACTTTTGTAAATAGTTCCTCTACATTCTGATCTGTCTAAATTTTACATTCAGTGACAGATTGTGTTTGACTGCTAGAGCTAGACTGCTGGTTTTACAAAGATTGACTTTTAAATTCTAGTAGCTTTTAATCCAGCTTTCCCCTCTTCCCTAAAAATCTTAAATTTGGTGTGTGTATTTATAGCTGTCTTACTAAGTTCAGTGCATACAATCAATCTGAGTAGTGTTGTCAAGCCTTGCATTTTAATTTTTTTACTTGTCATTTTGGTTTCATTTTAGTGTATTTCTGTATGTTGCTCCTTTTTTAGGGAACTCTGGGTACCGGACTGTTGTTTTTTGGTCAATATTCTTGCAGAAGTTAAAAGTTAGCATCACAAAGCCAGTTTTTGAAAATAGCATTTTGACTCAGGACTTGTATGCTCCTGGGGACAGCAGCCAGAGTTGAGTGGCCCTCACTGCCTGCATGAAAAAAATATATTAAAAAAGTGATCTTGGCCTCTTTTGTGTGACTTTTATCCAACCTGCTGATAATTGCTGTCTTTCATTATCGTTACATTGGTGGCCTTACAGCCCTTGGATGTCGTAGCTGCTGGCATCATCTTAATTGTGTGGGTAATAATATTGTCTAACAGCAGAGTTTACCTTATTAGACCAGGAAATTAAATCCATATTTGATTTGATGAGTTAGTACATAGATATTTAGTTTGATAGCTTTCCTATATATTTTGTATCAACATCTTGCTTATTTGTCTTGCTTCCATCATATTTCTGGAGTGCTTGTTATGTCACTGCCCTTGATTAAAAACAGGCATTCGGGTTTTACATCTTGTGCTGGTAGCATTTATGCTGAGCTATATATAAATGATTTGGGGTTTTTTGCATGTGGGTGTTCTTGAGTAGGACTGTGCTTGGCTTACTTACCATGATTTCTCAACTGAATTTTGAAAACTTCAGTCTCTTATTAGACATACGTAGTTTCTGTGGTTCCATTTGTAATGGAAGCGAGATCACGTGAGCTGAGCTTATTCAGCTGCTGTTTCCTCACCTGCAGCATTTCTTAAAACTCTCCTGTAATCTTTTGTTAAGTACCACTGGAGCCTTTCTTCTCCTGCTTATCTCTTAAGAAATGTTTTTGTAGCTTAAAACTTCTGTGGTGAACTCTCTCTGTTAGTTTTGCCCTACTTTTGAGGCATATGTTGCAATTCACTATCATCAGTAATAGTTTCTAGCAAGACACACAAATTGTTGTGGATGTTTTTATTTAATATTGAAGCTGTATGTAGGAACTGTCGCAAGGAGCAGACTTTGTTTTGTGGTAACAGATGCATGTGAAGTGTCCTGAGTTAGTGCATTAGTATGTGGTATCCCATGAGGAGATTTCATTTTGGCCTCCTGAGGGCAGCCTATGCTAAGGCATATTATAGCACTGGTAAGATTTGGTTAGTATCCATACAGTTTTAGGGAAGTGGAGTTGTCTGTGTAGATACAAAGTTGTTTGCTGGCATTGCTGTTACCTGTCCAAATCTATATATCATGAGCTATTTGGGGAGGTAAGGCTTGATTTTTAAAGGTGGATGTGATTTCAATACTGAGTTCAGTGAAACTGGAGAGAAAGTGGGTATTTAAATCCCAGCCTTCAAAATCTCTTTATTACATTATTATCTGCAGTTAAAACATACATTGTAGTGATGATCTCTCACTGTTAGACAAATTTTCCTCTTTTGTTGTGTTGGATAGTGTGAGAGATTGTGTTGCATGAAACTGAAATGTGTGTTGCCTGTTGCAATAGTGCGACAGTTATTTTTTTTTCTTTTTTTTTTTTAAAGCATACTGTTTTTCACTTAGGTGAAACTAATGAAAAGAGAACTTTCCAAGAGCAGGTACACCCACTTAATTCAGCTAATAGATCAGTGTTTGAAAAGAGAGGGCAAATACAGCGGTGGAGAGAAGTCTTCAGAGATCATTGACTCTTTAATTACTCTGCTGAAGCCCCAAATTACGTTTTATTTTCACCCACAGGCTGTGTTCCGTTTCAGTGCTGAAGGCTCCATTTTGCTTTAGATATGTCTACTGAGTTAGTAGCAAATTCTACCTGTACCTTGATTTATAGATCACCATGACTATGACCACAACTGTTCTAGTATTATATACTTTTATTTTTCGTATTAAGAGCTCCAATCTATTAAGATCCAGGATATATTTCGTATCATAAACCAAAATACAGCATTGAAACCTACAGTCGTGGGTTTTCCGCTTCTAAAATAATACATCAAATCCAATTCTACTATTTTTTTCTCCTTTTTTTCCTTCATGTATTTCACCATTATAGCCTTGTATTCTTAAATGAAAAGAAATTTTTCTGTCATAGTTGTTAAAACTAAAATTGCTTTGGCTACTTGCAGATCTGGTAGCAAATTGCCAGTTTGGGCCTGATGCTGTCAAACACGTTGAAACAACATACCAGTGAAACCCATCAAATCTTCCCTGGTATCGTTACACGCCCAGTGGGACAGTGTCAGTGGGAGCCTGGGGACAGATGCCACTGAGCTAACGCCACCGGAGCAAATAGAGCTGCTGGGTGGGTGTCACCGTTTCCCAGGCTGCTGGCTGGCACTGCTGAGGTGGCCTTGGACGCAGAGCATGTTGAGGGGTTTGAAATCGCTGCGTTATTTTGAACAGTTTGTTTAGGGATAACTGCAAGTTGACAATACAGTACTGCTGAAGCATGTCAGTGAAACAGTTTGATGTTTTGTGGATTCTAATCTGCAGATCTCTCAGCTCTGTACTTCTCATGCTAAAGGTACTAAAAGAACATCTTGCGCCTGTGTGTTAGAGCCTGTGTTGTAAACAGATCTCCACCCAGGCGCTGAAGACCTGTTTCAGGCTCTCAGTTCCAGAGTTTTACTTCCTGCTGCTGTCAGCCAGACTTTTTATCCCGTTTCTTTCAGATAGCTGGTAGATTTCTACTGAAAGCTTCCTGCAACCATAAAGAAAAGAAATAATATAGTCACTGCATGTATGTTGTCTAGATGCCATGTAGTGGGCATATGTGATCTTAGTGGCAAGATGGCTCTTCCAGCAGTAGAATCATAGAACGGTTTAGGTTGAAAGGGACCTTCTCCTGCAAGTTCTTGTTCTTTTGATGGAAAGCATGTAGAATGGAGAGCACCCGTAGTTTTCTTGTTCGCCAGAATTTTCGGGGGCCCAGAGTGGAGGTCACGCTAAGCTTTCTGCTACACAGTGAAGCTGTATTCAGTTCATCTGTAAATATTAGATTAGTGAGGTTAATTTTCTATGTGGTTTTGCAAAGATGTTTACTAAGTTTCCTGCAAAATCTTTTTTTTCTCTTAGCACCATGATGCCTTTCTTACTAATCCTGTGTTATCTGGTTTCCAGTAATGGCTATTGTGTGTCTCTCTCTGTCCTTGAATAAGGTGGTGTCTTTCCATTTGGGGAAGAACCAAATATACTAGATTATTAGTACATGAGGTGAGTTTTGTTCATAAGAAATTATTGATTCTGAGATACTCAGCTGAAACTGTCCGTGAAGAGCTACTTGCATTGCCAAAGTAATAAACTTAGTTCTGCCTCTAAAAAGGACAACTCATTTGAGCTCCCCTTATTATCCTTTGTAAATAGGAACTATATTTCTGGCACACTAACTGCTGGTTAATGCTCTACTGTGTCACCTTCCTCTGCCTTCCACACTGAGCTCAGCCATGCTTACTGGAGTTCAGTCCTGAATCCTGACTTGATGTCTGCCAGCAGCGGCGGGAGGAATCTGAACCCTGAAGCGAGGGCAGTGGAGTCACACTGATCAGCAGCGTTTTTCTTCCCCTCTTAAGGTGCTGTGTTCTTTTTGCTTTGCCTTTGGCATGGATGCCACTTGCTCTGGGCAAAGACAGATCACTGATGTCTTAAGTCCTTGGAAATCGCAATTAGAAACACTGTGACGCTCCATCTCTGCTTTTTGGGTGTAGAGGCTGACCTGAGGTTCATTTTCTCTTTTAGAATGCCAGTTACTAGCAGTAGCTGTGCCTTTTCTTATAGCAGTTTTTAGGTGTTGCAAGAAAACATTAATAATCACAAATGAAAATTTAGTTCTGCTGTAATGAAGCTGGTTGTTCAATGGATTTGCTGTTCAGGAAAAGTTGAAAAATAATTTTAAAATTACTTCATTTTTCTATTAATATTTTAAACTCTGTTTTGCTTTTCATATGCAGGACTTTGAGGGGAAACAATTATCAAAGCCTATTTTAAAGTTTGAAATCCACATTATGTAATTTCCAAGTGGAAAGTGGATCTGGAGCTTTAAATACAGAAATTCTTGAAAGCTGCTGCTGTTGCATACCTGAAATGACATCATTCACATACATTTTCAAGATCTTTGGATTTACTAACAGTTGTGCTGATAGAAGAATTGCATTTGATTTTAGATTTTTGTTTATTATAGATTATTAAACATATATTAGTAAGTGATCAGAGACTTCAGTTCTGTACTTCAGTTGAAGTTAGTACAGAACTTAAGAAAGGTAAAACTTTCATGGTAGATTAACAGTATATTGTAAAAAAGTTCAGAAAATCTGATTCTGAAGTTCTGTGAAAGGAAGCAAGTTAAAATGTTATTGAGAAACAGAATTGTGCATTATTCTATAGAATAGTGTGGTAAAACAGGTTCTCTTTTAGACAGGCCCTTTTCTACAAATGACTGGCAGTTATCAGGCAAACGCTGCAGGAAAAACCCATCTCCAAAGTCCAATAGCTGCAACTGACTAGAGGTGTGTTGCCTGTTGTATGGGAAGTCTTGTCTTATTAAGTATTTTCAACACCTTTTGCAGTAGCTTGGAAAGGTCCCGTCCTTGGCAATGTATTTTTGTACCCTCTGCTCTTTGTAGAAACACTCTGTGATGTCTGGGCCAAGAGTTGACCAAAAAAAGCTTGACAATATGTTTAGTTGTGTGTTTAACAGAACAGCTTCAGGCAAAAAAATCCCCAACCCTAATCCATTCAGTGTGATGAGATTTGTAGAGCTGCTGCCGTAAATGATGTAATCATTCCGAGTAGAGGCCATGTGCTGTTATTTTTTGTTCTCTTTTCTTGTTCTGCAGCTGTTTCTGGACCATTTATTCTACTACAGAAATTTCTCCTGGTGAAGTTCATTAGTCTTCCTCTGCATGGCTGCTGAAATCTTTGCTGTACAGGTACTGTTGCTTGTAGTCTGGCTGTTTTTGCTCTAAACATGAGCTGAGCTTTGTTCGAAACATTGACGGTTTTATTAGTGAATCCATGGAGTATGAAGTGATTTTATGTATCAATCACTTTTGTAAAGGGATACAAATTGTGCCTTAATTCTCAATTACAGTTGCAAACTGTCTGCAATAGATTGTAAATTTGTTGGGGCAGGAGATGTGTTTTCATCTGCCTGGTGTGTCTTAAGTGCTCATGGTTCTGTTCAAACAGAAAAACTGTGCAGGGGGAGGACTTTTTCTTCTGACTACTTCAGAAGAAAGGGATGAATGTCAGCAGATTCCGCCCCTTGCACGTACAGCTGAACTGCAGGGCAGTGAATCAGGGCTGTTGTCAAAGTGCATAAACTGAGCAGGCAATTCCAGTCCGTGCATTAATCCACATACTGTGTATCTGGGACACACAGCCAGAGCGTGCAGCTGATAGCCTCAGCACCATGACATGATGGATAATATGATCTCATGAAAGACTTACGTATTAGATCTGTTTGGGCTGCTTGTGGAGATAAGGATGTAGTTGTCCATATGTGAAGAATCAAGGCATTTATTGGCATACAAACTAAATGAATTAAACAGTCTTTAAAAGTGGTCATGTAGAAAGAAACTAGGATTTATAAGCGAGGCTTTCAAATTGTACTGTAGTTTGGGGTTTGAGCCCCAACCCCCAGTAGGCTGTGATGGAAAAAAATTGTTTAACTAATTGTTGCTCTGGTTATGAAGCTGCAGGATAAAGGTGTTGTGAGGTAAGGTACATCATCAGCTGAGAAAAACTTCACCCATGTGGAATTTTGCTCCTCGTTGTTGATGCTCTTGACAGAGGTTTCTGTCATCTTCCTGAATATAGCTCACTGAGTCTTCAGTTGCTTTGCATACTCTTGGATTGAGCAGCTTCCTAAATAATTTGAGGTCTTCCCATAGCTAAACCTGGAGTCTTGCAAAAAGCTAGGACTTCTTTTTTTAGTCCTATGAAATGAGAAAAATAAACTTTCAAGTTCTACTGTCTATCTTTGGAGATTGTGTGGGGAGATTAAACTTCTGAAAGTTATTTTGGTGCTTCCAAGAATTTCAGATTTTTGGCTTGAGAAGTATGTAGTTTTCTTGTGCCACGCTTCTATCTCTGAATTTGTAAACCTAAACAGTCCCAGTAACTAAGTAACAGCACAGCTGAGTGTTTTCATAAAAACAACTTTGCTGCTTAGAGATGTGATTTACTACTTAAGTGTGTGTCTGTACATATACACAGAGGCAAAAAGTGATGATGACCTCATCTTAAACCAGCTCACAAGAGCAGCCTCAGTTTTTTAGTGTCTAAGCCAAAGACAAATTTATTGTAAGCAGACAGAACGCCATTGACTTCAATTACAGCATCACCATTAATGTCAGTACTCACTTAATTGCTGAGATAATTCTGTTTGTAGTGATCAATGCTTGAAATGTAAACCTAAAAGAAAAAAAATTACTGTCTTGCATCTTTCCTGGTGTCTTTGCACAGAAAGGAAAGAAGGAGAAGCTAAGTTGATATTCAGGAGTTTACAAGTAAATCTTAACATGTGATTTTTTAAATTTGATCCTGCCTTCTTGGAAGACTGTTCTTAAACCAATTTAACAGCACTTGGACCATTCCCTTTACTTACGATCAGTTGTAAGTGATGCCGTATTGCAGTTACTACCCATGCAAAATAGACCTGCTTATTTTCTAACCAATTAAAAAAAGCATCGTCAGGTACTTTTATTCGGCAAAAGTTTCTCTGAATTTATGGGTCGTGTTCCTCTGTTTTGTTTAAACAAGATTCTGGCTCACAAGCAGAGCATTCTAATAAATTCTAGTCGTTTTTAGATGCTGCATGTAGCCCTCGTTTCACCTGTAGTCATAGTATTTATAATTTTTTAAATCTTACACTTTTGTGTCATACTGAAACATTTAATAGTCTTTACCAGAAAGAAAACTTTCTATTTGTGTAATATTTATTGATGTTAAACCCACATTATATCAGCACAACAATCCAAAGTAACGATAATACATTTTTTTTATAAATACAAAGAAAAGGTGGCAAAATAATGCTAGTGAAGCTAAACAAAAAGGTAATGTAGCATGTCACAGTTGAGAAAAATTTGGCAAATGATATGACATACTTTTTCTAGAATAGAATCAGATTATTCCCACATGACAGACTATGACGTTAATCTAGATTAACGATCCCCAGAACTGGTCATATCCTGCACCAAAATAGTACTACCTTATGTGCTAAAGTTTATTAGTCACTAAAAAAACAAAACAAACTTTGTGTACTTACAAAGCAATACATGTATAGCAGTAATGCAATATATGGTGTACACAATTACAAAATTAAAAAAAACCCAACAACCTAAGTACAGGACTTCTGAATAACTGAACTGAGATAAAAGATTTCAACACTTTTATTATAAATAATGAAAGATACCATATATGTGCTTCATATAAGGAATACAGTGTTTTCCTTTCATAGCAAAGTATGCTCGTACCATCAAATGCTCATTTTTCTTGTCAGGCCTAGTAATTCTTCCATCCCTCCCTCCCCTTCATCTGAAACTTATTTGGGTCTAATTTAAAACTACGGAGTCAGGTCTGTCTGCCTGAGGTGGGGCTCCAGTTTGAGGGGGGTTTGCCTTGCGTTCTGAAAGCAGCCTTCAGGCGTTTCATCTACGGCGCACAGACCCTACCCATTAAAAGAGCTGTCGTTTGTCTGCAATCGGGAGAAGAAAAACAGAAAATCTACCAGGGATACGTGCTATGGTAAGAAGAAAGAAAGAAAAACAAAAAAAAGGGCACAAATTTGGTGTTGGTTTTGTCCATCTTCATTTTCTACTTCCTCAGGTCAGCAAGCTTCTCGCCTGTGATGTATACTCGTCATTTAAATTCATATTGCAGTCTCAACCCATTTTTCACTTACTGTACATTTCTAAAATCCTCGTACATGTTACACAAGCTTTAAACAGTCGAACGTCCCATACGCACACTCCCTAGTTGTCAGCTCACCTTAGAATTTCAGATTCTTGAATGGGAATATTACGGGGTTTCAGACTGTCTTCAGGAAATCCATAGAGAGGTTCAACCTCTTGCCGTGTCCCCCCCACCATTTTCCCCCCATCTTAGTTACAAATATTTATGGTCTGAAGTAGACTGTTATTACATGTCAGCTCTTTTTCTTCAGTATCTTGAAGAAGTTTATTTACTTATGCTTCAATTGTCTTTGCGGTATATGTTTGTACATAAGCCGGCTCCTAGATGGCAAAAAGGAAAAATACAAAAGAATTTAAAATTATGGCGTAGATGTTGCTTTATGGAATTGTCCATACCAACAGCATTTAAGGCAAGATTTCTTTTCACTGTAGAACAGAAGGCAGTTTGCAGAGATACAGCATTTGCTTACGTTTCTCTTCCTCGTCCTTTCCTGGTTTGATTCTTACAGTATTGCACTTGTTCATTGTAGCTCTCAGAATGCATTGCCATTTCAGGACTATAGATAACCATACATTCTAATTCTCTTTGTGACCTAGTGGCCTCAAATACAACAACTTGCACCACTAAGACTGTGTAGCATCTACTTATTGCTTATGAAGGCACGTAGTGATAAACAGTGTTCTCTTCTGGAAGATCTGTCTCTGATGTATTTTGGCCATTATGAAAAGGGTTATTTGTAAGAGCTGAAGCAACTTAGGTATAAGGAACTGGTGAATGTGATTTGTTGTGCAATGTGTACGTTTCTATTAATAATCCTATCTATTCTTCTAATTTGGTATAATGAATAAGGAATATATGGTTATTGTGTTTGCTGTTTATCTTTTGTACTTGAAGGTGTTTGCCTTTGCATAAAGTGACATAGGAGTATCATTGGTCAAGGCAATGGCTTTCAGTGTTTCTGCTTTGAAAGAAAATGATGGAAGTGGCAGCTGGATCTACAGGTCATCGCTCTCTACCAAGCCAGATGAATGCATTGTCAGGTGGACTGGGTTTGCTTCGGGCTGGAAAGCTGCTCTGATGTCTAGTCCTTGGTCACAAAGTGCAGCGTATCGGCTGGCTGAGGGCCGCACCTTCTTTGGCTTGGTCATCTGAGCTGGTTGTTGCCACTGAGCTGTAGATGAAAGAGGAAAGAACATCAGCCACCTTGAGCCGTGCAGCAAAGCCTGCCAGGTGCACAGTCAGCCCTTTGGACAGGAGATACTAAAATCTGAGCAGCAGCAAACCATTACGTCGAAGGTAAGTTTGTTTCATTTTGTGGTGGTGCTTTTTCCCCTCCGCATCTAGTTTCATCCTCAGATGTGGTAAGTAAAAACAATAGTGTCTGTGTTTGTTACTTTGCCCTTTTCGCATTGCTTCCTACCTTTCCTTTTGTCACCGAGCAGGGTTACAGCAAAGGGTTGTTTCCGTGCACTAATGCTACAGTGACAGGCCTGTTCCAGGGTTATGTGTTGTATACGAAAGGAACTCGTCAGGTTCCATTGCCACCCCTTGGTGCTGAAGAATGCTGAGCCAAGTCTCTAATTCACAGGTCCCACCACCACCACCCCAGAAAGCATTGTTTATCATTTCAGTCTTTCCCCGCACATCCACCTCCTTCCCACCCTTAAATTCTTATGAGAAGACTGGTAAGAGATTTTGGTTTAAGAGCACATTCACTGTATAAGGAGCTGCTTTGGAACAAACTTGAGTAATTACGCAGAAAGCCATAAAGCATCTACTGCACTCCTGGTAGCTGTCACAGGTGTATTATAGACTATTCTACAAAAGAATACAAAAGGTTAGAGAAGTGCTAGCAGAACAAAAGTAATAATGATCCACAAAAATAAGGTAGTCATGCCATTATTTGTTGTTAATTAGCTATATTTAATATAGTAAGCAAAAACTAGAAAGCATGCATGCTTGTTTTGCTTTAGGTATCTGAAAGATGCAGAAATGTACTTTGACAGAGCATTTGTTGTCTTGATGTGGATCGTTATTATTGAGGAGAAACTATAAACAAAAGAAAGAGAGACCAACATAAACCATTCTGTGAATGAACTGGAAGGTAGAGAACTGTTGCTTTTGGGGGGATTCGTGTGATGAGAATGAAAGTCACTTACTATAAACATCCAGCCTGGCAGTGCAGGACACAATCCCAGCCTCATTCTTGGCTGACACGGTGTACCAGCCGGCATCCTCCTTCGTAGCTCCCTGAATAAGCAGGCAAATGTAGCCGTAGTTATCCTGGTGCATGCTACACAAAAGGAAAGAAGAGAATTACGATTTACATTGCAAAACAGTGTAGACTAATTTTAAAATGTCATTATAAACAGACCCAATCCTAGTTACAAATTATAATCCACTTCTAATTAATGTGGAACTTCCCCTGAAATTAGCAAGTGGAAAAAAAAGCTTTGATTATGCTTGACAATTTAGCAGTTTAATAGCCTGTGAAAACTAAGATGCAAAAATGCGTGAAGTAACTTCTCATTTACAATTACAGATTAAGACATCTGGAAATCTGATTTTAGTAGGGACACCGGAATTTATAAAATTCTTTTTAAAGACATTTTGGGGAAAGGATAAAAAAACTTAAGGAACAAGGTACTGAAGTAACTCTCTTAGTTATACAGAAGGACACCAATAAATTAGAGTGTCATATCAGTAATGAGTTCCTTTTCTCACAGCATATCATGAGTTTGCTCTTACACATTTCTTGAAAATGTTAGCAAAGGTGGAAGATAGATCCTAGAATATCCAACCCCCCCTGAATGTTAGCTGCTTAAGTCTGCAGTGGATCTTGGGATTCAGGTTTCTGCTGAGGCAGACAGCTTTACAGTTTTCACCAGTGAATTTCTCTAAGTCTTAGTTCTGGAAGAGAAGGCCTACTTCTCCACATGCATAAAGTGCAAGGACAGTTGTTTAATGATGGAAAGCAGAATGTTTTAATTCTGGCGGAGCCACCAGGCTGGCTGCAACTTTGAGTAAACATCATGAATTATTATAGTAACTAGTTAATATTTATGAGCTGCTGTTCACACAAAGCATTCTGAAGTTCTTCTCGGTTTTCATTTGTGTGAGCAGATAAATCGTGATTGAAGTTGTACATGGGGAGATTGTTGTAAGCCAATCTAACCTCACTCGGTCGGTGTTGTATGTGAGCGACTCGTTCTCTTTCTTCCAAAATATCTGAGGAGATGGCTCCCCTGAGATTCGACACTCCAGTCGCACTGGGAATCCCTCACTCACACCTGTGTTTTGTAGCTTCTCGATGAACACCGGTGCTTTGTGTACTTCCTTAGCTGTGAAAATAAAGATTGCAGTCGTGTTGACACTAGTCTATGAAAACGTAACCCTTATTTCAGCAACATGATAAAAAACAATGATGAAAAAATCTAAGTGGCAGGAAACTGAAGCATTGTATTCATTAATCACAAAGTCCAATCCTAGTTCCTCTGAAGAAAACTGAAAAATACTGAAAAATCAGTATTTTTATAGGGACAAAGTGAGTGCTAATAGAGTCGTTTTCTGTGCTTCCCTGCAGGAATGGAAAGGTGGAGCATGTCAAACTGGCTGCACAAACCTGTTAAACAGTGCTCCTTCAGACTCCATTAAAGGATGAGCTTTTAATTACAGAATGAACTGCTCTATCCAGAGATTGGAACGGCATTAATCTAATAGTGCTGTGAAACACACCAATCTTCTCATACTCCATTGGTGGATGTGGGCCTGCACAAATTGCAATTAGAAACCCCATTCAAGTAAATAGTCTGGTTTGTGGCCTCAGCTGTGGCAACAGACCTCTCTTAACTGTGTGCACAGAGGTTGCTCACCAGGGTTCCTGTTCTTACCCCCCACCTCTCAACCATCTCATTTGATGGCACTTTCCTGCTTTCAGGTTACCCGCCCAGTGCTCCGTGTGGAAGCTGGGTGTGAAGACCTTACCTGCAACAATGAGCTCCAGGCTGAATGTGTTTTCACCAGCTCGATTGCTGGCAACGCACGTGTAGATTCCAGCGTCTCGGGCTGTGACTGGTTCTATGATCAAGGAGTGCACGCCGTTCTCACGCACCAACATTTTGTGAGAACTATCAGGGCGAATTGGTCTTCCATTAAGCTGCCAGTTTAAATCTGGAGTCGGCAATCCACTGACCTTAAGAGTAAACACAGCGATGGGAAATGGGCTTAGGCATACACAACACTGACTTGCTACTCCAGAGAAGTTTGGGGTTGTTTGTGACTGCAGGTGTACTGCAAGATTTAAAGATCTAATTCTGTCCTGAATTACACATTCACTCAGTTGTATTCAGGTACTTACTTTCTGGCCAACTCCCTGAATTCCATGATGTCTTATAGGTGTGACTGAAAAAAGATCAGTGTTTAGATACGCCAGAAGCTAAACAATAATTCAATGCAAAACAAAAGGCAGGGTGACATCTTTTGTCTTTTGGCTTTTTTATTGTTTGCTATTCACATGGACTGAGAAGATACTCCTTTCTAGATTAACTTCTTGTGGAGAACTTGCAGACAAAGATGTAGCTGACTAATTATTGAACTCTGAGTTCCATTCCACTGAGGTGCAGCCTAGTGCAGCACCGCCTGGTTCAGGGAATGCTCTGTCTGTGTGAACAAGTCTTGTACTTCTGAAAGCCATGCCGTTTGCTCTGGGGACTGCTTGAAAACAAATAGCTTCTCCCAAATATATCAGCATCAAGTAAACAGATGTAATTCAAGCTCTAATTAATTCTGTTAGGCAAAGTCATAAATCAAAGCTGAATTGTTTGAAACTTTCATAGGGGATCGAAACTGAAGTGGTAAAAGGACTTAAAATGGAGAAGCATATTGTCATTCTAGTGTGTGCTGCTCCCTTCCACACCCCAGCACAGCTGAAATCTAAAAATCACTTTACTGTGAGCTCTAAGATTTGCCTGAAGCACTTTCACTGGAGGGGAGGCAAACTTTTATTGTCTGTAAGCAGTGAGATTAATTAACCTAGTAACAGTTACTGAAACCGCCAATAGGTAAAACAGCTTTAAAAAGAGACTAACTTGGCTGATGGGTTGGCTAATGTTACTGAAAGCTGCTGCTGCCCTTTGTGTGACACTTGCCTTGCAGTCCATTCTGCACAGTTTTCCTTCTTGAACAGTCATGTCTCCAGGAGCCTGCAGAAAATGAGGCCGGAAGAATCTTTCCTGAATTGGTTCATTTTCATCACCACTGTCCCTTGATCGAGATCGTGGTCTTAAAATAACATGAAATAAAGGTAAATTATTTTCCTTTCCTCTGCTAAATCAGGAGAACCAAAATCACTTATATGACTGCTTTAAATTTTAAATCACTTTTTTGACCTATACCAGAATCACTCTGTATTTACACACACAGTCTGAGCCAAATGCTACCCATGTGAGCTAATTATTACAACATATTTATTAATTACTTTCATTTAATTCACATGATCTAGAAAACAATCTTGCTACAGAATAATTCCTTGTAATAATAATTTAATTATACATCATAGTATTTTTGCTTACAGTTAGTTTTTAAATCACTGAAACACAAATAAAGGAAGTTGATAGGCCTTAGCACACAGCTTCAGTTCCCCACTTCTAGTGTCCTGGGTGTTTAATCCCCTCACTGCTGCTGATTACACCAGGCAGTGTAATACTGGTCATTAATTATGTCTATCTTTCAGAAAATAACAGCAGCTAAAAGATAACTCATCTCAGTTGAGAAGAGACTTTTCACATCAAACTTATTTTTCATCTTCTCTTG
The DNA here is from genome assembly GCA_013400375.1 of Thinocorus orbignyianus. NCBI lineage: Eukaryota > Metazoa > Chordata > Aves > Ciconiiformes > Thinocoridae > Thinocorus > Thinocorus orbignyianus. The sequence goes on from VXBW01005307.1 coordinate 307,010, forward strand.
CTCTGCACTGCTGAAGGCCATGCAGAAAATTCTGTGGATTGAAGTGCTGTGGATATTTATTCCTCATTTAACAGGTGTTTTTTTTTGTTTGTTTGCTGTTTTTTTTTTTTTTTGAGATTCTTGATCATTTTCAAAGCACCACATTGTGGTGTCAAAACAATTAGTATTTCATTTGTGAGAAACAGGAAGAACTTCGGTCATTAAATTGTTCTTCTTAAAGATATTGTAAAAAATTTAATAAAAACTAAAAAGAAGGAACAATAAGTCCTGTCCCCAGAAACAGCATCAATCACCTTAAACTTAGGCAATGGTGTATAATCCATTTCCAACATTGGCTGTTCTTGCCTGTTAATTCAATCTGTTGAATCTTTTTCTCTGGTTCTTCATTTAACTGGCTTTTTTTTTTTTTTTCCAATTGAAATTAGCATTATTCCATTTGTGTGATTTAATAATCAAAGATGCTTGTAACTGAAACAAAATTTTAGATCTGTTTTTGTCCTTGCTTGATAGCTCCAGTGGATTCCCGTGTGGAGCCGGCTGCTGCCTCCAGTAACAGCCTGGTGCAGTAAGAGGAGCTATGCAAATACTCTCCAAGGTATCTTGATCAATGACACTGTAGGAGGAGATTTTCTTTTCCATTTCATTCCATTTCCTGTTAACTTTGGCCACTGTTTCTGCTTTGGTCAGTGCCTGCAGTGTCCGTGCTGCAGTATATGTGGCCATACAGTTTTCTACTGCCCAGGGGTGCTTCTCGAGGTTAAAATAATTCATAACAACAACAGCAACAAAAAGCTTAATCCCCCCAGCAGTTAGATTTGGAAAGCAAGATGCTGTACTACTGTATGGAAGATAAACACTCTAGCTGCACACGCAGTTCCACCGAGGTTAATTTTAATTGGGCTTGCTTGAATTTGGTTTATTTTGTACTTCTGTCTTGTTGCCCTTCTCTCCATTATTGCTCTGGTTGCATTTGGACCAGTCATCGCTTTTATTACAGTATTACCTGCCACAAGTAGATAAATTCTGACTTTTTAATGATGATCACAGGCTTCCCACAGCTGTAACTAAAGGCAAGGGGCGAGAATCTAGCCCATACTGGTTATTAATGTAGGAACTGAGACTGAAGTGGGGAACACAGACTGACATCTTCGCAGGTGCTGAACGCTGAGGTGCCTCTTCGGGTGCCTGAGTCCAGGGCTTAAGCACCTGGTATTTTTGCTCCTTGGACATGACTAAAGCTACATCAGTGGCTCCCCCATTGCAACCCATAAGCGAGCAATGCTGGGCTCTAGTTGCCACATTCCTGGCTTGTTTGCAGAGAACCAGGCCTCGTATGGATGTAGCTGGGACAGAAGATGGATAGTAATAAAGAAAAAACGTTCTCATATCTTGGAAATTAGTTCTGCAGTCCTAGCTGGAAATGATGGTATCTAGTCAAAGTGAGTGCTTCACAGTGCACGCAACCTATGCAAAATCTACTTCCATAGTATTTACATACATCCTGTCTAGATACTGCTGATAAAATGCCAGTAAAGTACGAGTAATCGGTGCCTCCTAACGCCAGGCTGGGTAACCAGCAGCACAGGAGTGGGAAAGTCCTGAAAGCGCCCATCTTGCTGCTGCAGCTGCATAAAAAGGCAGCGCTGGGCAAACCAGGGGAAAAAAAATAAATTACACCAAATGAAATAGAAAAAAGGTTAGGGGTTTGTGACAAAAGATTTTTTTTTTCTGATAGTATGTTCTTGAATTATGAAAACTGAGTTTTCAAATTACACAATCGGCATGGTCTTTGGACAAGAGTCAGAAATGAATAACATTTCTTACCTCTTTGTAAATTTACCTCTAAAATTTAAGCCTTTACCTTGAGAGGTGAAACTAGGGTTATTATAATTCTAAAACATTTTGTGGTTTTAAAGAAATAATAAAATGGGTAGAGCCAAGTACTTGAGATGTCTAGGAATGGCAGACTGCAATACACTGGAATGACCTTGGATTAGGTGTGGGTTCTGCAAAGCTCTGATGTGGGCATCAAATTCCAAAGATTAGTTTTGGCAACACTGACATCATGTGCTAAATGTGTCCAGGGGAGACTCCCCGGGCTGGTGCAGTGCAAGGCACTAGGAATTTTGGCAAGCAAGAAGCTGGGGAACACTATGACTGACCATATGATAATGATGGCTAATTTGGGATAAAGAAGATTCAGTTCAAATTAATCCTCTAATTGAGAGCAGGGGAAATAATAGGAATATTGCTTTTTAAAATCTTCCTTAAATCTCATGCATTTTAAGATTATTAATTTGGGTCTGGGTGCAGTGCACGCAGGACGGCTCAGGTGCCTACAGTGTTGAGCACTGTGTCATCCAAGGGACCGAGCCCAAGCTTTGTACGTGTCAGACAATTCAAAAGTTCCTCCTCAAACTAATGCTAAGAAGGCAGGGAGTGCAAGCTGAGCACATTTCAGAAAAATACATTAAATATGAAATAACAACTACAAAGAGTGTTTTAAAATGGTGGTTACATAGTGAAGATGACAAAAACCAGAGTTCTGCCAGAACACATTCTGTAAGAGATTAAAAATACTTCAGGAAAAGCCTGTCAGCAGTGTAACAAGTCATAAAGTTCATTAAGCTAATAATTACACTTGTAAAAAAAAAAAAAAAAGTTTTGTTATGCTCAAGCAGAAAAGCCTATAGACATAACAGTGCCATGTCACAGGAGTGTTACTCGCCAGAAGTATATGGCACTGTGTGTGACCAGTATCACAGTATTTGGGGAGCATGACATGTGTGTGTTATGTTTAGAAAAGCTGAGGGTGGGAGTTTTGTCGTGGGAAGGTTTTACATGGTCATGTTTCCCATTTCATCGATCTCAGGGAGAACTGGCTGATGGGAGTAGCGGGAAATGTCACTAAACAGCATCTGGATTGTGCCAAGTCCTCAGCACAAACAGCCCTTCTGTTAGTGAAGAGTTTGGGATGAGCTCTTCACATATGGTAATTTCAGAGGAAATCTGAATCCCTGATAATTGCCCTAATCTTAATGACACTGCTATAGGAAAATCTCTTGTTTATGATTCATTACTCTACTGGACACCCAAGCAAACCGCAGTGGCTGCCTGAGTGCTTGTCTCAATTAGAAAATAAAATAGCGGCTGTAAACGGCTTTGTCCCTCGATTGCATGTGGAGAAAGACAAACCTCCTCCACTATTGCACAAGGGTTCTGCCCGTTACAGAGAGAGCGAGCTCCACATTTTACCCTTCAGAAGGATGCAGAAGTGTCAGCTGCTCACTGCTCCCTTACCCAGACCTTGCTTCCTTTCGCCCAGCCCCATTTTTAAAGACGTTCCTCCTTTCTCACCCCCTGCGCACTGACTGATTCAGCTGAAACTGGACTCTTGATGGCAGCTTTTCCCTTCAGGGATTAACAGAGGCTTTTCATTTTTACCCACAACCTGCCAAGTAAGTGCCTTATTTACTGAGCACCAGATGGACCCAGCTTTTGTGGGCTGCTCTGAGGGAGCAGGCTATTCCCCTCCATGAGCAGCCTCAGCTTTGGGCTGAACAGACCTAAACGCGAAGCCTTAGAGGAGGTGCTGGGGGACACACTTTCAGGACTGTGGAAAGCCCAATTTGTTCTGTGCAGGATAAGGCTGATAAGATCTTTTAAAACAACGAACCTCGCTTCCTAATACTTCCTAGTTATCAGAGAGGCTCAGGGAGCCTGGCTGCATGTAGCAGTTCTACCATACACACTACGATTGTTACAGAAGTCATTTCTTTACTGCACGTTGACTGTATGTAGTTACATCTATTCCGTACATTACAGTTGAACAATATTGAGATTCCGTGGCCATTGTGACCATGAAGCAAAACACGTGCCTCATCACAGCAGAATCTGGAACTGGAGCCCTCTTATCCCCTTGAAAGCAATTCTGTTTGGGTAACTAGAATTAATTTTTTTTTGTATCGTCTAAAGATGTCTAAGCCATGCTAAATAGCCCCATAAATGCTTTGGGTAATGAAAAAGAAGCATTTGATGGAAAATTCCCTTATATGGTCCACAACCATAAACCAAAGCTTCATATGTGAATAATTGCAAACTCACCAAAGATAAGTTTAATACTTTATTTCTGACTCATAATTCCTTATAAGAACCTGAACTGAAATCACTGAAATACTAAAATATTTCTAATGTAAATCTAATAAACTTATTTGAAATGCAGCTATTTCTACAGTTTTTTTAAATGAATACTTATTAAAAGCTGCAGAAAGTATAGGTTCCTGGAGGAATCCAGGTGAAGTGTTTTAAAAAAAACATCTAAGCTACAAGGTCCTTCCTTTGAGATAAGGAGTAATTAGCAGGCATCCCAAAGAAAGTAGGAAGAGACAGGAAAATTAAAGATACTTAAAAGTCATGTCATTTCAGAGGGTGTTTAAACTTCTGAGTGTGCAAGCTTTGCAGAAGTTTTTAGACAGTAGAGGTCACATTTCTTCCCAATTGCCATACTTTAAACTTACATTCTTACTTCACATTCTTTATCTTACCATCCTAATTTTGCAAAACATTCATTATTCAAAGAAAAAATAATAACAAAAAAGCAGCATCAAGTACCTTCTGATATGAGGCTGACCAGAGGGTGACCAAGGACTGCGACCTCTTTGATTTACAGCTTGAACCATCAGCCTGCCCGTGCAGCTTATTCTGCCCTGTTATGAAGATGGAGGGGAGGAATGTTAAAATATTTAATCACTCAAACCATGCAATGTTAATTAATGCTCAGCCTGATCTCTTCTGTTTTTGCCCACCTGTCACAGAGTCTGTAGTACAATCTCTTCTTTCACTAACTCATTGGAAAACATTTGTCAAGATACCTTCTGATACTGAACTATTTTATCAGCTTCCAGTCTGACACAGAACAGGCTGGAGTAACTGTGACTACAAGACAGCCATAGTTAATATGGTCCACCTGAAAGTTTTTCTTTAAAATAATAATTTATTACTTCCACTGGCAGTTAAGTCCTTAAAACAGTAAGTGACTTGAGTTGTTGATATAGCTAGGAGCTTCCTCTGTATATGGCAAGCGGACAGAAAGCCAAGCCAACTAGTTAAAGATCAGGCACTGTGGAAAATGGTACTTGGAAAGCGTTGGAGGTTAATGGCAGAGCTGCTGCCTCCAAAGTGGATTGATCCCCTTCATCTGGTGCAGCCACAGCTCAAATAAAAAAAATAATCCATAAATGTAAAAACCAAAAGAATAGTGCAAGTACTTTAAGGGTCCTCTCTGAGGAGTGAGCTTGGTTGGGGGTCGCACCTAAGCAGGCGATTGCACTGGTGGCTGTTGGCGAGAGTTAAGTCCTCTTGGGTTATTTTCAGTGAATGAGAAAGCTTTAAGTAAAACACGGGCTCTGTGGTGTTGAATCCCTATTTTTCTCTTTTGCTTTGTTTCTTATGTCAGAATAAGCTATTTTGGTTTTTAAAAGACAAAATGTCCAGCACACGCACTAGAGGTAACAAATATAGGCTGGGAGGGCCTGACCTGCTGCCTCCAGGGCTCTGCAGAATGCACCATGCAAGGGGTAAAACAACCTGGTGGTATTAATAAATATACACAGTAGGTACAAAAATAAAAGCTATATATAAATGAACAGAATACTGTAGTGAAAGTGTGTATACTTTTATATAACAATGTGATTTTAATTTTAAAACCCAATAGTTTTAACTAGCTCTTTGGTAAGTGTATAGAAGATGCAGATCTGTCCCTCTGCCCACTGGCCTGGCCGCAGTAAGGCCCCAGCCACAGCAGCATGGCAGAGTAGTTCAGGTCTGAGCTGTGCGTGCCGCGCTCCAGTCTGTCAGCATAAAAGTGACAAATACTTTTGCCACAGTAATTCAGGGGTTGCAAATAGCTGTTCATTAACAACTGGTCAAAGCCCACCAAAACCCAATTTCGCTGGGCTCACAAGCAGCTTTCTAATGGCAATGACCTCTCTGTTACTGCTGGACTGTTAGAAATGAAGTCTCTGTCCTGCTTTTATTCCCATGACCCATTTAGTCCACAAGAAAAATACTTGCTTTAAAATAAGCCATTGTGCATGACCTGCAGCCATTTCTAAAACAAAAGCTTTCTTAGTGTTACATCTGGAAAAAATATGTTTCTATTTTGGGCACCACTGCATATTAATCTTTTTCTGGCAGGTGATGAATTCACACGTTTTGGGATAATTTCTGTGTGTATCAATATGTGAAGGCATCACAAATGGAAACACAAAGGTCAGTAAGGATTTTGGGCAGGGAAGAACAATCAGGCGGCCAAAGATTTGGAAAACTCATGGGCTGAATGGGAAAAAAGCAGTGAGTGGGAAGTAATTAATGAGAAGATGCCTAGAAAATGCGGGATAATCCATAGTGAGGACTGGGTGCACAGTGGAAAGAATGGGATGAAAGGCAAGAAGGTGAAAATAAGGACTTGACTCCAGCCCATAAACTCACGGAAAGAGATGAGTTAAGGTACGTAGCGTGTACCTAAAGGCCTGCAGCAGTAAAGTTCTGTGTTTCTCTAGGCCTGGGGTCAGTTTGCTCTGGATGAAGGTCTATGGCAAATTTTACTGCAAATCCCAGAGGTGCATTAGACCCTTAGTTCCAGATCGCTGCGCTTTACATGGCAGGCGACGGCGTGGGCCGTGTTAACTGCCGCAGAGCGCTGCCAAGGTGTGTCAACCACTCACTCTACGTACATAAATCCTGCAGCGTTAGTCCAGATTGTGAGATGGCATTAACTGGCAGAGCCTTAATCAACTGAATCCTTTGCTTTAATAAAACTGATTTCTGTCAGCTAAGAACATGCCTTTTTGCTTTGTATTTTGATGGCTCCAATAGCAATGATCAAAACACAGCAAAAGCCTAGCAAATATCTACCAGTCCATCAGAATCCTAATGCAAGCTCCCTTATATTTACGTATTTCGCTTTTCTTAAGGAAAGGTTGCCAAATTTGCCTAAGTTTGTGATAGCTTTGAGATGTGGACAACTTTCCATTAGAATTGAGGAAGCTATGCCAAAATTATTTCCACTCGGGATGACTTAAAAGAATTGGAATCCAGATCTTTGAGTGTGAAAGGCCAGTACATTAACTCACAGCCCTTCTTTGCCTCCATTGTACTGTTAAATGCATAGTAAAAGCAAGCAAATAGTGGAGGAGATAAGTGTGTTTGCCTGGGAATTACACTGGGAAGAAATAATAAAAGGGGCCTGGTGAAACAGACAGATGTTTTGTTTAGGGGAACCAGAGAAGGACGCTTCTGGTTCATCTCCAAAGAGGAGGGAAAAAAGCACAGATGCAGAATTTTATCATTTAACATTTACCAAAACTGCTTTTTCAATCCCCAGACTAGGAGCAACACAAATCCAGTTCATTTTAGTACATCTGAAAACCCATTAACAAACCAGTGTCATCAATGACCAGAACAGATAACCCAAGTCACTGCTCTGTCATTGGAAGAGCATTATTCAGAATAACAAATGCTAAAAAGTAGGCCCTAAGTATTCAGGGAGAAAGTCCGGTACCCAATCTCAAAGGCAGTTTACTCACCAGGGTCTCCTAAGACTTTGGATCATGCAGTGACACTACATGGGTCCAGCCTGGATGATTCTATGGGGACACTCTGCACATGCACTGACACAACACTCATGGGAAAATGAACAGGATTGGCTTCCTACCTGGAGCACAGATGTATTGATCTATAATTTTTTCACTTGCTGTGAATTTCCCCAATTTAAATGCTACTGAGTGTTGTAACACAATGCTCACCTACGAATGAAAGCTCCCAGCCTGAAGAAGTCCCTTGGCCTAATGCTATTTCTTTATTATATCTTTATTTCTATTATTTGTATATGTGGAAATAATGTTTAAGATCCCTGAATTTGCACACTGCAGTTTGTAGAATCTAGGCTAACGCTGCCATTGGGAGGGGTGCGTGCAACCCCATAGACTCACAAGCACAACCCTGCCATAAGAGCAGGACGGACAGTTACAGAGCAAGGCAGAAAAGGCAGTGTCATGCTAGGTAGCCTAGCAACACTCATAACAGAGCACAACACTCCTCTTTAGATTAAACTCTGTCTCAGCGATACAGTTTGTTATTTTACTGTGTGATTCTACTTGCAGGCCTGGTCTTGGCAAGATACTTGGTGCTACAGCAGAAAATAATTCATTACATCCCTACAGTTATGTGACTGCCTTGGTTTTCTCACGTGCAACTCTTTCCCCTCAATTTGCTGGGCTGTGGGGAAAGTGGATTGAAAACATTACTTCAATAGGATGTGGGAACTGCAATTTTAGCTCTGCCCGATGCTCTAGTGGGTTTCTATTGTACACCTCGGTCCTTGCATCAGGTCTGAGAAGAATATATAATATTACAAAACCAGTAACACGCCAGGTTTCATTGTTTAAGACTTTGGGATTAACACAGGAGACTTTCCCCTTGTATAGTAAGTGCTTGAATTTTTTGCCTCCCAGAATTGCAGTCACCGCCTAGTGTAAACATGTTGAGGTGTGATATACTCCCACTAATTTCAAAAAGTTGGCCTCAGTCAGAGAGTATTGTCAGCAGAAGAGACATGAAATGCCTGGAGTGGGTTACTTCTGCTGGTAAACTGTTTTTTTTTCTCTCTCTAGAGTATTTGTGCTATCTGTGCTCAGTTAGGATACAGAGATGTTATCAGCTGAAACAAATGGTGGAAGAGTGATTAAAAAGCAACACCCCTCCCCTCTGAAACCTCAAGCCTTAGGAAAAAAACCTGCTGTTGAGTTGCTAATCTCTTGGAGATAGAAAGGTCCCACCCTACTGATGCAAGATGAAAAGAGAAGTCTAACTTACATACTTTCTGATGACTTCATCATTTAATTAAATCATGCATACGTAAGATGAGATAGTTTTCTGAAGATTTATGTCCAGAAGCGTGTTTGCTCTGGAGCCAAACCTTCATTTACCTGTGGGTTAGCAGCCATAATAGTGTAATTCCCATCATCATCCAGGGTGGAGGCTGCCGTGTGCAGTGAGCAAGTTCCATCAGGTTCTCTCTGAATCCGGTAGTGATCACTTCGTTTAGAAATTTGCTTCCCATCTTTAAACCAATAAATCTGCAGGAAAGAACAAGGCACAGCTGGTAAGAGGTGGGTGCTCATTGTCATCATTTCTCAATTAATAGTGCTAACGAACCTTAACTGCTGAAAACCTCTCTGGTAGGCAGTAGAAGAAAACCGGCTTAATCAGCTAGTAAGAGTGCAGAACCACCCTCCCTGATCCACCTTCACTAAGAGGCAAATTACAGATTAGCAATGGCTCAAAGAGGAAAACAGCAGCATGAACATTTACCAAATACAATTACAGGTGCCTGGAGGCTGTCCCCATCCTAAGCAGAGAACAGCAGTTGATCATTGCAAGAACTGAAAACAAATGTCATTACAAGGAAAAGTTCTATTTCAGAGACGATTACTAATTTTAAATTTTTATTTCACTTACATCTGAAGAAGTTGGAGAAAAAAAAGCTACCGTTCTCTTTTCAGAAAATAAAAGCACGAGCCAAGCTAATTACAGGCATAATAAGGTCAATGATGAATAAAATAGCAATAGTGATCTCAGTGTTGAAACCCCACTTCCATCCTGTATCCATCACTCTGACCGGACTGGCCTAAAAGGCCAGCAAGGAGTTGAGCTGCTCAGGCTGGCGAGGAGCAGCTTGGGTGGCGAAGGGGCCACAGAGTAAAGGGTGTGATTGGAACCGGCAGCGTCACCCCAGGGCGAGGGGTGTCCACAGAAACAGGCGGCTTTACAAGGCAACAGGAAATCTTCAAAGCAAGTCAGCGCATCGATAGGCTTCAATAATTGTCCGCCAACACCAGTGCAGTTCCAAGCTGTACAGACCAGCTACATGATCTATCAAGCAGAGGTCTTTTCCATTACCTTTGATACATAATTTTATTCTCTGGCTGACCCAAGATCTACTTTCAGTGAGCCAAAAAAAATGATGTATGCAGAATAATATCTTGTAGTAATCCATAAATTACACACAAAAGCCATGTATGTTTTTAATCCCTCAAACTTCAGGAAAAAAAAAAAAATCAAATATTTTGATCTAGCTTTGGGGTTTGTTTGGTTGGGGTTTTTGTTTCGTTTTTGTGTTGTTTTTTTTTTTTTTTTTCTTTCTCTATTTTAAGAATAATAAAACCCCAAACTGAAATATGCAGGAATCAAAGGAAAGTGGTATATGCATGAAAACACACACAGAAATACATGAAAATTTTTGAATTAGGAAGGCTGCAGGCCGCTCCCCGAACCAATAGTTGAGTGGAAGATTATTTACTTGTCATTTCTGAAGCATGTGTTACTCCAGAAGGTCAGTGGTGTTCAGCATTTCAGAAGTCACTTGTGCAGATACCCACAGTTTTTACAAGGTTAACTCGTCCAAAGTAGAACAAACGTATTTGTCCTAGTCACATGCCTGCTGGGACTGGTCAGCCTGAGGAAAACGCACACATTTTCCTCAGTCTCATTCTTGAAGTGGGAATTTTGTTCTTACAGTGAGGAAAGAGAGCCGGCCTTCTAGTAAAAATGAAGTGACAAAGCAAAGCACAATTCCTGATGGAGCTTTGCATGCCAGGTTCCTCACACGTGCCAACATTTCAAAGCTTTAAATTCATTCACTTGGGGGGAAAAGTTAAGGATATACTTTTAAATTTCACGAAAAGACAATGGAGAATGTTTTGGAGGGAATGAGTGGAAATTTCCCTTAAAAATTAATTACCGTGTATGGTTTTTCTATTAACAAGCATTATGTGTAACTAGAAATGATTTCATTTCCTCAATAGCTGGTTATACTTGTTTCCCATTTTGTCTGTCAGCAGCCTTGCAGAGACGCTGTGGTGCTAACAAAAGATTTAGTCATGTCTTCTCATCTGCTGACAGAGCACTTACTGGAGATGCAAAAGATATTTGATCACTTCTATACACATGCTAATGGATGCTGGTAACAGCAGAGCTGCAAAAAATGAGTTTTAACTTGCATGCTTTACATGTGTCATAATGTTGCTTGGAAAACTACTGCATTGAGAAGTAACCATTTAATAAAATGCACTTATCAGAAATATCAGGAGACATGCCAGGAATTATTACATGGAAATACATGCAAATATTAACCCAACCAGCTATACAAACATGATGCATATGTTGTCCAATACTTATTTCTACTAAGTTTAAAAGCATTAGCATCACTGGGTTTTACTTATGAGCAGTAAATTCTTAATATTACCTTCATCTGACATGGAGTTAATAAGTAAAACACTACCACTGCTGGAGACAATGGCCTTTGCAGCGAAGTATTTTCTTTCTAGGATACCTTTTAATAAATGTACCATTAAACTATGTAAGCACTGAACACTGCATCTGGATTGCTTTTATTTGCACCAGATTTTCAGAAACCAATGTGTAATGACGACAAATACAATGGAATATACAGTACAAAAGCGTTTTTGATCTTGGGGCTGAACAGGCATTTTTAATCACTAAGAATTATATTCAGTGAAGAGCGAGCAGTACGAACTTTATGCAACATTCATGTCTCAATTAACCTTTCCTATGGCGTTGTCCTAATTCTGAAGAGAAATATCCATTAGAAAGTACTCCACAATCCCTCCTATATCACCGCAGGTTCTCATTTTAATGAGAAAATAGTTTTACATTACACTGAAGGCTATAACAAAAGTAGACTCAGATTTAAAAAGTCGTATTTATGAAGACAGATTTTGCACATCAGTATTCAATTTACATGGCATATTCAGGGGAAAAAATAATCAAGCCAATAACCTCGCTTAGAAAAATCCCTTGTAATGAATGCCAGATTTTAGAAACACTACAGTCCTTCCCAAAGCCATTCCTTGGCAGACCTGACAGAATACTTAGAAGGGAGGAGCTTCGAGTTAGTAAATTATTTCCAGCTTTTCATTTGCCAAAGTAAAGAATTTATTCAGGGGCAACACTTCCAGCTTCAACAAATGACAGCAGAAGGGCAGCCCTCAGCCATCGAGCATTTCAAAACTGCTATCTTGGTGTGCTCTGGCAGATGAGGAGAAGATACAGCCTCTGACATTTTTTAAAGCCCAGTGAACAAGTAGCCATCCAACAGGACTGGAATTGGTTCCATCCCAAGCAACTTAGCAAATTGCACAAAGCATCTGCGAGTGACTGGAATAAAGGGTCATAGTCCCAGGTGCAAGAGCAAATTGCCTCATAACGCGCACGCTGCGATGCCACAGAAAACCAGAACATTGTATGTGGATGAGAGTGCGTTCACTTCAGCTCCTCCTTTGCAACACCGCGCTTTAGGGGAAGTACGAACAATGTGGTTTCTTGGCTGTGCAATCCCTAATGCCAAAACAAGGAGAGTAAGGGAAAGGAGACATCCTCTTTCATCTGTCTTAAATCAGATTAAGATGGCTGTGAAACTACACCTTAATTGAAAACTGTGAATGTTAGGGAATGGCTAAGTTGTCTAAGGCTGACTCATAATAGGTGATCCAGCAACTTAGTCATAAGCCTCAGGCAAAAAGAGCACCTCTCCTGCACACTGCAGCTCTAACACCAATGAACCCTCTTGTCCTCCACCTTTATTCAGCACAGCAGACTCCTCTGTATGGTCATCTCAAAAGCAATGCTGGACATCAAAGGCTTGGGTTCAGTCGGACTGGGCTCATCTCAGAGTGGCTTCAGTTTGAAGCAGCAGGGCTTTTTTGATACGAGTATATTGATCAGCCCCACTTACTTGGCAGTGTTTCACATCGTGTTGTGGTCTTGGAGCACAGAATTGGATTCCTTTCAGATGAAACTAAGCCAGAAAATGTGCTCCAAGAACACATCTAATGTGCTGCATCTGCTTCAGTCTGTGGGATGAGATTAGAGCTAGCCTGAAGTAAAACCTCCTGAAATGCGTGCAGGGATGGAGATCTCGTTCCACAGATTTGCTTTTTCTGATCTGCATTACTTGTTAACGTAGACATAGGTCTAGTTCTCTGGCGTTCCCTCTCTGCTACCTGACTTTTTCCAGTTTGTGCAGTATCATACACCGTTATCATTGGAGATGTAAAGTAATTTGCATTTATCTCTGGTCAAAATCCTAAATACCTGTAAAACTTACTCTAAATAAGAGATTTAGATGTAGGTACTGCTGTAAAGATCTTAGGAGAAAAGGCGTCTTTGATCTTGTCTAAGAAGAAAAGAACCCCTATCCACAAGAGGTCACTGTAAGAGCTGCAAGGACCTCACAGGGAAGACGCTGGCTCTGGCAAGGAAGTTGAAGAAGCTGCTGCTGTTTGCCTGCTGCATAATGGGTCAGTTGATTGCCAAACAATTTTTGAAATGGTTAAGCATAACTTACCAAAGGAAGGCATTCTTCCAGACTACTGACATCACGCAACTGGTACTTTTACATTTGCTTAAAGGAAATGCTTCCCAAGCCCAACCCTCCCTCAGAAGCTCATCATTAAAACCTCACCATCATGTCTCATCTTGCTCTTGGGATATATGGGAGCTTATGGTATTTTATGATGCCTTCCTCTAATTTTCAATAAAATCTAGTCTTGCTTGGGTGTGTAGATGCAAACTCTGAACCGCTGAATAATGCGGAAATACTACAATGGCTCCTGAACCAGAAGCAGCATATATATCCATTAGCAGGTTGCTGTGCCTGAGCTAATTACCCATGTTAACCTGATGAGGTTGCTTTTGGGACTATTGTGCCAGCTCACATGGGGATTTCTAGCATCGCACTGCATTCTGTGGTAAAGATTTACCCTGAAGGTAACTCTGAAAATGACGGAAGTATTACTTCCAGGTAAAATAACTGAGATGAAGTTTCAGGATGGAGTAACTAAAAGCCCAAGCCTCACAGTAGGATTTTTGCCTAGTATCAATCTCAATCATTCCAGTGACACCAAAAGAGAATTGACAGCTTATACCACCTAGAAGTCTTTCTTGTCAAGAGAGAATGACTGCTGTTGCTGTAAGATACAGCCCGTAGGGTCCAGGAGCTGACCATAAGGTAACTCTTTAGAGTGTTTCTAGAAACTTTTACCCTCTTTTCTTACCTTTGGCTTTGGATTTCCTGCCACTTTGCATGTAAATGTGACTGGCATTCCCTCAAAGATTTTGTAATGCTTCAGCTTTATCTCAAAATACGGTGACATGCTGTTGTCAATAGGTTCATCTCCATGTTGCACCTCTTCATCTGATTCTTCCACAGGAGATCTCTCCAGCCTGTATTCAATTTCACTGATCAATCTTTGCTCAAAGCTGGAGACTTTATACTCCTGTTGAACAAGAAATGTACATATTAGTGTATCAGCTTTAACACATTGCTCGGCAAGATATGTTCCTAATGTGGGGGTCTTTTAATTCTGCTGAGCTTTGACAGTCCATTAATGTTTTCCGTACAAAAGTAAGCTGATTCTTGTTGAAGAAAAACACTATAATCTGTGCCTCCAATAGCTTCCCCATGAGACAATGAAGACATCTGGGATGACGCAAAAATTGTATTTCATGTTATCCTAAGGTCTAATTTATAAGGGGAAAGAAAGTCATTGGTTGATTTCTTTCAATTTTTTTAAAAAAGCCTATAAGAATAAAAGTATTCTGAAGCAGTTCATAAAGACAAAAGAAACACACTAATATTTCCTTGAGGGTACAGGCAGATTTAGGGTGGGTTTTGTTTCCAGACGGCCAGGAGACCATATGGTTCACATCTGCTATTTGCACAGAACTGCACTGGAGGCTGCACCAGAAGGCTAAAATGATTTTGTTTACAGTTGCCTGTAAAAATGAGGAAGAAAAAAAAAAAAAGTGAAAATGGCAACACCGGCAGTCCGTGACAGTTGCCTCCTTTTACTCCTGTTGCTATGGTCCCTTTTGTCTGGCCAAAAGTAACACTTCTTCCTTAAAAAAAATAATTATCATAAGTGCATTCAAGATATCGAAAGAAGAATGGATATTTTTATCCAGTGTAAAACACTATTGCTTGTTTAAATTTGCTACTCAGATACTGGGAAATATTACTGTGACATACAGAGTTACTTTCTTGACTTTGCAGTACAAAAGTCCTGCTTTGACTCTCAGTGACAACAAAGATATTGCTAGAATGTAAGAAAGCTCAGAAGTAGGAAAAAAAAATATTATTAGTCAATGCTCTTCTCAGTCAGCAGAAATTCAGGCACTCTTTCAAAGGACCTTTGGCCATTGTCTCTGACCCTTGAACACGTCTCATATAAAGCCTCCTTTCACGTGGCCATCCTCTACCATAGATTCCAGTCTGGGAATGAGATGTAGCCTTTCTACTGACTGGTTACAGAACTAATCATAACTCTCAATAACAGG
The DNA here is from genome assembly GCA_013400375.1 of Thinocorus orbignyianus. Classification (NCBI taxonomy): domain Eukaryota; kingdom Metazoa; phylum Chordata; class Aves; order Ciconiiformes; family Thinocoridae; genus Thinocorus; species Thinocorus orbignyianus. The sequence continues at coordinate 322,427 of VXBW01005307.1, forward strand.
AAAAAAAACAGCAGGAGAGAGAAATACCTTTTTAAACTGCAGACATTTAAAAAATTCCTTTGTTCCCTGAAGGTTTAGCATAAAAGTAAAGCATGAAGTACACAGGATATCTACAGAAGGAGTCGATTTGGATGCAAGGCAGTTAGTGTATGTTAATGTTACAGTCGAAGGATGCTGGAGCACACATTACTGCAGTTAAGCTGCAGACACTCAGACAATTAGACTTATGAAACAACTTCAATACTGTAAAGGCAGCGCAGCCCAAATCTCCCCAGCTGTTAATGCTAGGTGACCTCTTGTTATTAACCAAAAACAGTAGAAGGGAAAGGGCGAAGATGACAGAGAAAATAGATCAATGGACAAAAAAGCAAGACAGAAAAAGGTGGAAACATTAACCTTTTGAATATCCATAGGACTCACTACAGAAGCACCAACAGAACGAGCTTCCTGCAAAGGTAGAAAGAGAGATCACGAGGCAGAAAGAAGACCAAGAGGCATCCGTGACAGTTTCTCAGAGTTCTCATCAGGAGAATATACTTTATGCCGTAACATAAGCAAACGAATGCTACAGATTTCCGAACAGTAACTCTGGCATCTGAACAATGGAGAATGTGTACCTGGCCCTTCAAACAGGCTCTCTGTTGTGTTTTTGGTCTGCATCCAAAAAGTGCAGATTACACACATAAAGAGAAGATAGTTTCAAGATAGTAGATGTATTTTTTTCCTTGAGAGACTTAAAGGTCAGGACAGAATAGGATAAATGGAAGAGTTTAAAGCAGAGAGCAGACATTTGAGAACTCTCAACCTTATTCAGTATGGAAAAACTGAGCGATGGCATGTGATCCTCCAGTTTACTTTGCTGATATATAGCATATGACTTCTGTAATCAAAACCGTCATATCTTGTGTATATTTATTGTCCTATGTAGGACTATTTAAAGAGAATCACAGACTGTGAAAAAAACCAAAAAAACAACTTAAAATGGAAAGAAATCTTTTATTTTCTTATGAAATTGTAGCTATGTGGCACCTGTATAGCAGGATCCTCTTCCGGTTCCTGTATATTGAAGACAGTCGCAGCACTGTCTGCTCCCAGCAATCGACGAGCCATTTTCTCCTCGTAAGTTAATTTCTGAAAAAAAATGAAAGGGTGATGAGGAGTAAGGAAAAGAAGAAAGAAAAGTTCTTATTTCTCATTAAGAACTACACGGCACTGAGACAGCATGCAATGCTTTAAGTAATGTTAATAAAAGGGAGCAGCAATATGTTTCTAACTGAAACTTTTTACCGCAGTTTGTAATGCATTTTTTTTGCATTACAAGTGGCTCTTCTGGCTTAAGGAACCTTTGCCCTAACTCTGCCATTTGTTTCCATGCTCTTGCCAGGAACATGGGCAGGAATGAGCAATAGGAACTGCTTAAATCAGCATGGCCATCAAAAAAGTGCATGTCAAATCATCCCAAATCTTACTCCTACTCGTTCTGCTCAAGTTTTACATTAGAACCACACAGCAGAAAATTCTGCCAAAAATGCTCAGGAGATACTACACTACTGGATTATTTTGTCAAAATATGACAGCTTTGCAGAAAAACTTATTCTTTAAGGGGTTTTGTTTCTATTTCTTCTTACTCTTTCGGAAATTAAGGAGATAGCTTATAAAGGATAATTTACACTCTGAAGGTTAAGCCAATTATTTTTCTTTCTACATTCAGTAACTTATTTCAGGCACTTAGCTACTTTCTTACAAATCAACATTGAAAAAGAATATGCCAGTGAATGAAAGACAAACAGACTACATGGTGAAATGCCTCATTTAAACAGAAAAAAGAAAAAAGAATGGAAATTGTAAAACACTATATCTACTTAATGCTTCCATAAAAAAAAAAAAACCTCATTTAAATTATTTTTTAAAATACGTTATAATGCAGCTAATACAGCAGGCTGAGAGTCATGAAAACTAGGTACAAATATTGGCTTGGTTACAAATGTCTAAGCAAGTCATGAACTTTTCTTCACTTTCATTTCTTCTGTGATCACGCACAGTGCTCACAGCCACAATTACACAATCAGAATCACCCAAGACAGGAATCTGCAAGGCAAAAGCCTCAAGGCAAGCACAAAACCAGAGTTTTACATGGTTCAAGTTCCCACATCATCTGATCACAGTTGTGTTTTTTTTTCTTAGGCCATGTGGGCTTTCTCAGGACATTCCATTCATTTGTCCAGGCCAAATATCTCTCTCACTTTCCAAAATAGGCATTGACAGTCATGCTCAGCCCACCTCCTTTGAAAAGACAGCAATTTATACATTATGAGAGTGATTCTTCTTAACTGCTACAGAAAACTGTCAAACTCATGTAGTCAATGGAGAAAGGCAAGTACAGAAGCACTAGTCACTCTGAACATTTTCCCTGCTTCACTGCATTGATCTTTTGAGAATGAGAATCTGGCATCTGTGGACTAGACAGCTGGACTCTATGGGCTGCCTTAAACTACAGCACCACAGTCCACATCTCAGATAAGGAAGCAAACTTAGTGTACTTCGCTAAGTGAGAAGTGAGACACCTAAAGCACACTACTTTTCAGTGACACAAATGGCACTGAAGGCATCCAGATGCTTTTGAAAACATTTCATTGACAAAACAGGGGTGACAGATTACTTCTTTAAAATTACTTTCATCTTAAAAGAGATTCTTGCTTCAAAGATGTTTAATTCAATGCCTAAATCACTGTAATCAAGTCTTAGGAGAGGTGCTTCTCACCAACTCTGAGCAGGAAGAATTTGGTATTTTATCTTCTATGCATATCTTAAAATGCACACAAGTTAATGGAAAACCTTGCGGGTGTGCATTTCAATTGTTTGATAGGCTCATTTTACACCATTTCCTTAACTCATGATAAAGTCTGTAAGTTAGTACCATAAGTCCTTTTTTATTCTATTGGTCAAAGAAGTCCCACAACTGCAGTATCTAATGATGCCTGTTGCCTAATATGTTGTTTGTAATTTTGTCATGGTGAACTGCCTTGTCCCTCTCTGATGTCCACTTACCACCTACTTTTTCCCCTCTGTGGTCCAAGAGCCAAGGAAAAGTTATAGTGATCCTGAACTGATGGAGAGCTATGGAGATGCTTACTGGTCAGCCACTCAGTGATGAACAGTCAAAAGCAAAAGGCCTCTGAGACTGAAAAAGCCCTTGAGATAAAGACTGTGCAGGCTTCTTCCATGAATTCATCATCTTTGAGACCTCCATTGCTTTATTAATTAAGTTCAAGTAAAGTTGTCCAACAGGACAAGGAATGATAGGCCAAAATATACACTATCATTCCTTACGGAAATGCAGCTTTGGAAATGCAATTAAAAATAATAAAAATATAAAACATAAAAATAATCTATAACAATTATTTGAAATATAGCATCTCTGAGAAACTACCCATGATGTCCACTCCCAGTCCCTGGGGATGTTTTTATACCGGTTGCCCGTTGTTCAAAAGGTCTTCCTTGAAGCGAAGTTTTCTTTCCAGATCCTGAATTACAGCATCTTTTGACCCTTGAATCTCTTCATCTGATGCTATTCTAGCAGTTCTGCCTGTTTTCTTGGGAAATCCCCTGCAAAACAGCACAGGAAAATTAATGAGCTTTCCTGAAATCATTGTAATCAGGAATTTACCTGGAATCACTACTATTAGTGAAGAAAACGATATTGTGTCTTTGAAATTAGAAGTCAGGCATCTTACTCATTAAATGGTTAGTTTAAAGATAGGACTGAAACTATGCTTTATTCATACTTTAGTTAAAATATAGCTCAGGATTGTGTAGTGGTGGCTGTAAACACCATACACTTAAAGAGGAAACTGATGAGCAATGGCAATAAAGCAAAGTGAGAGGAACCATGAAAGAGAAATCATGACTAGATAAGTAGGTATAGAAGATAAAACTAGGTTCCTGTGAAGTACCAGGTGGATAAAGATCATAAAGATGTAAGACAAGGCAGTTAATTATTCATTTCCTACATTATTTATTAACTAATTCCTTGTTACATCTTTGCAATACACAATGCATAACTTCGTGTTTATTCTTCATATCTCTATGAACGCATACCCAGAAGGCAACATGTAAATGTTGTTTCTGAAAGAGGAGCCATTCACAGAGTCTAGGTTACACTGGCAAAAAAAAAAAAAAAGTCATCCCTGTAAAGCAGTTTTCAGCAGCAGCATTTCACAGTGGAATAGCAACCATTTAGCAGTTTGCATCCACAGGGCTACAACCAGTCTACAAGTTATGATTGCTTTTTCAGGATGTTTCACTCCCATTTTCTGGAATAGCACAGTAACTTATTTATTTTTCCAGTCTGCACTAGTATTTAACATTTTTCAGTGATGTTACCATGGCTCTGTTGCTGGAAATGCCCAGCAATGGTGGCTTGTACCAGAGATCAGCTTTTCTTACACAGTTGTGAAGAAATCAACATTGCCATCAGTATTTGAAACTTGTAGCACACCCCATTTCTTCAGTGAAGTCACATGAGGCTTTTTTAAACTTCATTAGTTAAATAGGGCTCAGCCCATTAAATGGGAATGACTTATGCAAAATATAGAATCAAATAAGGTAAATTGCCAAACTCACACATGACAGAGATGGAAGGTAAGTGGTAAACTTCTTTCCAATACACAATTTTAATAATATAATTACTACTACCAAAATGTTAAACAAGAATCAGGTGAAGACACCAGATTTTGTTGGACATTGTTTGGTACTATGTTTCTATAACATGGTTAGAAAAAATTAATCCTTCAGCAAGTGTTTTCAATGGTAAATTTTAGCATTACTTAGGATGAAACAATATACATATGCTATCAAAAGCCAAAAAGGAATTAAGGGAATAGATGGAGAAGACAGTAATTGGAAACATGTCTGTCTAAATTCCTAAAGCATTTCATATTCTGTTACTTAAAGTAAATTTAAAATGGGAAAATGGTGAAGTCCTTGTAAAAAGAACTGCATTTTCACATTAAATCACAGCAGAAAAAGAGCAGACATTTGTCTAATGTTGCAAAGAGCCAGAGAACAACATTCCTCACTCTAGAAATATTTAGCCATTAGCTGGAGAACTTCTCAGTCACTGAAAAGAATAATTCCCTCAGCATTTGCTGGGGATGTTCTCAGTCACATCTAACAAAGTGTCCTCCACTCTGTTTTGGGGAAGCAGTCAGGAAAACTATCCCATCTGCAGCAAGGCAATAGAATGCTAAGAAGGGGTAAGGTCATTTCAAGAAAGAGATGCTTCAATAAGTCAAGAAATTTGGGGAGATTAAATGTAAAGGAAGACGTGGAAGGAAAACAGAAAGGAGAAGTTGGGAAGAGAAGATCAGAAGATAATGTCCCTCCGAAAGGCTGGACCAACTGCTCGAAGGGAAGTGGAAAGGCAGCACCTGTCTCTTTCCTCACAGTCTTTCCCTTCACCTTCCAGCATCTTACCCCAGGCAGCACAGCACTGCCACGGAACTGAGTTTTGTCACTTTTTGACTAGGACACACACACACATCTGCCCAACTTCAAGGCAGCAAATTTCAAATTTGGCTTCACCTTGAAGAAGCTCTGTGCCTGCTCATAATAGAGATGTGCATCCTACCTTGAAAATCCAATGTGATACACTACAAAAATGCAGTTTTCGTTTCACTTTCTTATGACCTTCATACTTGAATAATTAAAAAAAAGCAGAAAAAGGCCTGCTTGTGCTTGGCACTTAACAGGTCATAAAGGTAAAATGTAGAGTTTACCCAAGAAAGTCACAACACTGCATGTAAAGAGGGGGATGGGCTAAGTGTTCTGGAGTGGATTTCAAATAACAACTGAAAGTGTTTTCTGAAGCATTTTCAGTTACCTTGGAAAACAAAAACCTCCAAGCAAACACACTCATTTTTAAAAGGGGAAAGAGTACCAAGAGAAGTACAGGTCAGTAAGTTCAAAGTCCATATTAAGGGTAAGAAAACAATATTGCAGTCCATTTCAAAACAATGTAGGACAATAAGGAAATGAAAATTGAATCATATCAAACCTCACATTTCTCTCTCTCTCTGTCAGGCTGAAGGGCATGCAGATAGGCATAAAAAAGTATCTTTGACGCACTTCATTTATGGCTTCTTAGTAAGCATTCAGGAGCTGCAGTATGTTCCCCAGTAAATCAGGGAAACAGAGTCCGGCTGAAATTTCTACTACATGTCTGTATAACTGTCTGAAAAAGCTATTCAGAGAGTAGCAATGATTTATATTTTTTTTCTATCAAACGGCAAGAAAATAGACAAATGAGGTCTTTCAAAGATCTATGTACACTAAGCTCAGTACTTAGTATTTCAACCTTAACAACTGAAATAGTGAAGTAAAAAAGCGCTTTTCTCAAATTAGGTGACGACACTGAACTTGCAGAGGTTGCAACTTGTTTGCAGGTAACAACTCCCAATTACAATGACCTTCATAATTAGTCTAGAGGTGGCCTAATGATGATGAAACTCAGGAAAAAGTATGAGAGCAATACACATGGAAAATTTGCGCTAACATATTAAGCATCTCAAGAATCTGTGAGATTAAAATTTGGACAATAACACCATTATTTTAAAAGGAAAAGAAATATAATTCTGGGACACATTAACACAAGACATGAAACTCCATTGTTTTCCTTTATTGCTTGCTGTTGAATGCTGAATCTGGTTTTACCACTGCACTTTAAGAAGAATACGGCAAATTGGGAAGTTTCAGAACAAGAACACTGTCAGATGATTTTAAAAGCATAGCTTTTGTGACAAGCAATGTCTCACACACACAAAAAATCTTGTTTATTTAGTCAAGAAAGGAGGAGAGGGAAAATAGAGAGGTGAATCAAACTTAAAACATCAGAAAAGAGCTAGCATTTGGTGATTCTCCATGCTCATTGAAGATAATAAGTAGACAGCCACTTGAAAAACAACAGGCCTCGCTTTGACAAAAACAATGTAGAAGTCTCCTTTCTCCACCCTCCAACAGTAACAGTTGAACACTGGAACAAGTCATGTAAGGAAGCTGAGGAATTCTATTTAAGAACAGGCATGCAAATATTTCGGCAATGGCCTGGGGATCCCTGGTAGCTTTTAACAGGAGAGGCAGGCTCCGTAACAACCTTCCAGACCTCTGGTTATATGCCAGAAAATCCTGAGCTTTGCACAGTGGGTGTGGAAGTGTCATCTGAGGAAGGTCAAGGCAACTTGCTTGAAAAATAGGTTCTCTTTACATACAGTTACAAAAAAGTATTTAAGCAAGAAAGCAGTTGGTTTAAAAACGTAACTATAATGATAAGTATCAGTCAAAATTTCTGCAAATGCCTTTAGAAAACATCTCTTTCTCTTGCAAGATTATTTTAAATTTGGACAAAAAAAAAAAGAGGTGCACGAGGAAATGTAATTCTTCCTGCAGATGCCCTAATTCTACCCCCTCTTTAGAATCCCTTTCTCTACACATATACACTCTCAAATACATACACAAATGTATATGTATGCATACATACCCCCACACCAAGTTAGCTCTTAAAACACACATTCTTGAGAATAATCTCAAAGTGGCTACAAGGCAATGGCAACAAATAGAAGGTCCTTGGTAAATCTGTCCTCCAAAGCACAGATTCATTCAGATTGAGAGACGGTTTACACATCAAGACAGCCTGGCAGCAAACTTTCATCAGCTGCTTTTGCAAATACTTTCCACCATCCTTACATGCCCTTATCTGGAACATCAAGGTTGTAAGATTCATGTCCTCCTTAGTGACTCATCAGCTTTCTTTTTGTCTTTACTCAGGGATAATGTCAAACAAAACATTCTGCCAATTCATTTGTGTATTTGAATGTTCATTCTTTGATGCAATTTTCAGAGCATATTGTGAGTATTAAGGTAGCAGGAGATAGCTGGAAAAGGCATATTTTAAGTTACTGACACCATTAGGCTTTGAGCAAGCAACCACCACTACCAGAAATGCACAAAGAAACTATCAGGCTTTGAGAATTAGGCTGAAATTCACATAGACTGTAAGCACATCTGAAACATGCATCTTTTAAGCCAGTGAGGGCCTGAATACAAACAGAGATAAAAGCACGCGAATCTGAATTCTTTTGGTCAGAGAGGGCGCAACGAAATTGCCAAAACTCAGTCATCTTAATTCACACAGAGATTTTTGACAGCAAAGTTTTTCGCAACCTTGGCTTGGCTCTCCTTAGTTTTGAACATTTGCCCTAATATTTGTTTAGAAAGAAGGCCAAACCAGCAGTACTTTTCATGTTTTAATTACACGGAGTGCACGCTGGATGCGATTCCCTCTTTTCCTATGTACCTTTTACAGTGTAAACAAGGGCAACAGGCTGGCTGTTGTTACCCTTCCAAGAACAAATTCCTGTTTGCAGCCAACATGGCTCAGTTTCACAGAAATCCAAATCAATTCTCTGGTACTGAGGTAATGAACAGTAACTTGATTTTTTCCTTTAAAACTAAAGCCTTCCAAAAATACAGCTAATTCCTGCCCACTTAACACATTTTTCACTTACTGTAAGAACAAAGTCATTTGTTCAGAATACTGATTGTTACCAGCATTCTGCTAGAACTGATGGTCAAGAAGAAATCACTAGTGCATTAACTGTTCCTGAATGAAGAAAAGGACCTGAAAAGGTCCACAGTCCTCATAGTCCTGAAATCTTGGTAAGAACAGGTAACTTCCAGAAGCATGTGAAGAAAATCCTACACTGGACTGAGAGAAGGTTAATATGTCCAAAACACTAACCTTTACTCCAATTGACGAAATGCTACTTGTTAAGATCTCCACAACTACCAAGCACCATGCCTGGCTTTTATATTCACAGGCATTCCTGTGGCATTTAGATCTGCTTAAAATAAGAAAGTTATAAAATTAAGGCCTCTAAAGAAAAAAATCTTCAGACCAAAAAAATTTGCAAGGCAATCTTGCAAACGGCCTTCTCTCTTCAACAGAGATATATGTACTAATTCTCTTAGTTCACTTGTCATCTTACAGTATTGTTTAGCACCTGCAAATACCACTTAGAAAAAGAACTGGATAAAAACATCTTGAAAATTAAGACTTTCAGACGCAATGATTGTGAGGATATGGTAGAGGTCAGTTATTCTGGCTACTGTCTGTGTGCCTCCGTGTTAAATCCTTGATGTGTACTTTTGAACAACTTTAATTGACTAGATCTGGGGCACAACCTGGATTTCAAAGTTCAAGTGGAACAAACATGCATTCATCATATGTCAAAAAAGCTGATATGGATATGTTTTTTATGATAATTATGTGCATGTACATAATTAAAAGTTGTTGCATTGTGCAAAAACAAAGCCCCCAATATGAGCTGTTTCTTAGCACAATCAAAAGAAGTGATGTAGTATCACAAATAAACCACTCTGGCATTGGTCTAACAGCCACAGGTAGCCATGGGAAAAGGAGGTATGACACAATAAATCAAGGAACTTTAAAAAAAAAAAAATTGGCTAATGAACAGGAGGAAATTTTAAGAAAATTGGGAGCTGAGAATAAATGCCAACCCTAATATTTACTGGAATTTTTCCAGTTACAGAAATACAGAATATATCTTCAGATATATTCTCCCAAGATCCAGGGATAACTCCAGGTAGGACTGAATAGGTAGCATATAGTGATGAAATGAGTTCCCTCAGAAGCAAGAAAACACCCTGACCTTCCTGCTTATTTTGATGTTGAAACTCTTAACGGACTTCCTCCTATGTATTTCTATTTTAATATCAATCATACTGTGGGTAACCTCCATTTTTCACAGTTGTGACAGACATAACTTACAGAAATGAGAAAAGTAAATATACAATCTACACAGGACAGTTATACCGTTCAAGCTAAAATGAAAGCTGACATTTGTACTGCCAGACAGTGGAAAGCTGTAAAACAAAAACATGGAGAAGTGTAGCTTTTCCTCAGAGCAGTCACCATCATTGCTAACTGACTCAAGGAACATAAGGACTACTAAAATCTTTGCTTCAGTGCTATTTAAGACAGAATTGAATGGGCAAGTCCGGTACACGGGTGCAAGAAGAGACCAGCAGCTCTGATTCAAAGGGGAAAAAAGTGCAGATCCTTCTCTGATGTTGCTATTCTCATGACCCCACAGAACCTCCTTTAAGATTTAAGGTTCTACAGATCATTGAACAGCAGTTAAATTTATTACATAGAGTGATAAAAGCAGCTTATTTAATTACATTTTACAAGATACTTTAGACAATCTTGTGTTCAAATCAATGTTTTCCATTTTCCATTCTTCTCAACAAAGTATTAAATCTAGAGTCACATTCACTGATCTAGACACCACTCAGATTTTTTCTGTCTGTGATTAAGGTAATATTGCTGAAAAAGGATATATATGTATAGCTGATAATATGTGGCTTTTATATTTAGAAAGAGATTCTGCTTCTCCAAGCTGGATGACTCCATACCTTTTGGTAGCAGGATTTATATTCTTGTTGTTTAAATAATAACTAAATAGTCACTAAATCCTTCTCATGGGATTAATTTTGCTTTCACAAATGCTCACATAAGCTTACTAATGTATGTGCTTACCTAGAATTTGTAAGTATACTTATTTCTTTTCATTCTGATAGAATGTTTTTTCTATGAACAATGAAGACCAGATTCTATCTTCTACAGATTTAACTGTGGACAAAACTCCCTCAATTCTAGGTTTCTATTAATTTGGTTCCCTGCAAGTCATTCGTAACTGGAAGCTCACCTGAGTCCAACACATCCACCCACCCTAAAGTTTTCTTTAGGTGAAGAAAGAGAGAACCGAGATTTTTTAAGAACAGTATCCAGCAATCTTACTCCAGCCAAGTTTTATCTCAGAAATAACCAACGAGTGTTCATAACCCCCATAAGTACTTAATTAGCTGTGCAGTTCCACTAGCACTTCTCTTTTGTTTAATAACACTATGCTATGGCAAGACATGAATTTACCAAATCTGCACCGTTAATAAAAAAAGGGTTATTCCCAAAGCTTGTTTAGCTAACACCACCACAGTCGCAGCTTGAAAACGCCGGTCACTACAAGATGTCTAGAGCTTACCAGAGAAATGAGAGATCTTTTATTCAACTGAAACATTTACCATACAATTGTTGCAAATATATGCTAAAATATTTAAAGATGAATTATTAGGTGCTAATGACACCTAATATGCTAATGCTAATTAGCATATTAATGACATAGCTAATATGTCATAATGCTAATGCTAATTAGGTGCTGCTTTCCATGTTTCAGATGTCCAAATAAGACATAGTAAATTCACAGGTAGCTATTCCCCCACAAAGCTGTAAGACTATGGGTTGTTAAAAACACAGCAAAAAAACCACCCCAAACAAACACACACACAGACCCATGACCCGCTTCCAAATCCATCAACTGAAAAAAAAATAAAATACACACATTCAAACTGGTTTAAATAATGCTGTAACTTCCACAGAGTCTCAAGGTGCAAAACCAAGGAAAATATCAACCCTTATCTGAAACATGAGCAGTGGTTACTGCTAATGCACTCACAGGTAGAGGATAGGAGTGGAAGAGAGAGTTAGAGATGTTTTGTCTGACCTCTTACAGAAGTTCAACACTTCCTTAGATTGATTTCTCTTTAAGTAGAACAAAGATGATAAATATAATAGAAAGGAAATGCCTGAGGAAAGCTGATGGAGGGAAGGTCTGACTGCATGAGGAGAAATGAGGATTCTGTTGGTTTATGTACAACCGCAATTTGTATCTTCCATTTTACAGAAAACTTCACTGATGCTGCCTTTGACCATCTCCAAAAATAATTACCTCCACCTGCAATGTTTGTTACTTTATCTTTATCCTGCTCCTACCAGAAAAACAATCTGAAGAAAATAAGAATGATGCCTACTAAGTATTGATTCTGAAGAGCAGATCTCTAATTGTGCTAATATTAAGTAATTGAAGTATCACTGAAATGTAAGAAAAATTAAACGACTCAATAAATTTCCCAGTATATCAAAATATGTAACTTATAAAAACAGTCTGCAGAATTTCTTACTCTGCCAAACAATGTTTTTCGGTACCTACTTGAGATTGACAAAGCAAAATATTTATCGTTTTTTCAGGTATGTGGCTACCAATGTCAGAGTACCCATGCCTGGGAGAGCAAAGAGTAAACAACCATGGTAAAAAGTCTCTATAATCAAAATATGAACAGTGGATTACCAGCTGTGAAATCCACACACAACAAAGACAAGGCAAGAGAAAGGAGCCATGAGAAGATTGAAAGCAAATGGGAAACCTGTTTTAAGAGCATTTTATCTGCTAAAGGCACCTGATATGAAAGCGTTGAAATATGTAACTGCAATGATAGGTTCAAGTCTACTTCCACTGATGTTAATATAATAATAAATCATAAAGTTATTATCTAAAGAGGACATCCTACCACTTCAAACACTGTATTTAGAGTTTCTAGTAAAAAATATACTTCCTTTCTATGAAAGGTATTTCAGACTCTGCCTAGCTCACTGTCAGCAACCCACTCATATTCTCAGTGTCACCACTATATGACTAATTAAGAAGAAGAGACAAAGCTAAATGGCTTGATCAGCATTTTAGACGCTGACCTGAAGCAAAGCTTTGAATGCACCAATTCATTCCTTGCGCCCAGCCTGTACAGTGCACTGTCAGGAAACAGTATCATCCTTTTCAGTCAACAGATCTTGGAGACCATGGAGTACATGGTGAGACTATCAGCTAAGGTTATGGAATACTGAGTGGCTCAAAAACTACAATGGCTTAGAAAGAAAAAAGTGTCCAAGAAAAGAGGATTTGTGAGGATGGAGCAAAAGATGAGGGAAAAGAAGCAAGAAGTGAAACTGAGAGGACAAAAGAACTGAGACTATAACACAAAGCAAAAGAGCCCAAAAGCAACGGCAAGGAAAGGAGGCCAGGAGAAGAATTGCTCAGAAGTGGTATGAAAATGATGGGAAACAGAAAGATTTACTCATCAAGACACACCAGACATTAGTAGCCTACACAGTAAAATGAAAAAGGAGAGGCCAGAGAAAAACTGGCTTTAAACATACATAACAATAGATTATTAATTTTTTTTGCATCACGCAGTACATCTTTTACCATGTTTTAATGTTATAATTCAGATGACAAATGCTCATTGTGTGTATATATATATATACACACACATATGTATATATGCATATGCATAAATCAAACACACACATTCAGTACGGTTAACATGATCCAGCTCCCATCTGGACTAAATTTCCTGAGGGAATGCAGGCCAAAGAGCCAACCACCTCATCCTCAGCTCAGAGCCTGAGGCTGCTGCCTTGTCCCAGTGCAGGGGACAGACACATCGACACATGCCTGGGCAGCCTGGCTGCTGAGCTTAGGTCAGTGAAGGGCATGGGGAAGAGGTGAGCATCCTTGAGGAGTTATCTTTCTGTCCAAAGAGTGAAGGGAGTGAGGAACAACACAGCCAATGCCTCTAGTAAGAGCGCAATGAACGTAGCATAATAGAGAAAGAGGGGCACAGCAGAGGCTCGAGATGCTGCTGTCACCCTCACAGCACACAGAAGGCAACTTGAAAGAGAATCCACTTCCTACCCAGAAGTACACAGCTGTACTAGAGCCTTTCCTGTAAATCAGGGGTAATTGCAGGCTTTTGTGGTCTGTGCTTACCTGTCAAACTGTCAGTAAATTAATCATGCAACTTTCAGCAGTCAGTATCAATAGACAAACTCAGACAGTGCAAAGGACACAGTAAGACAGAACATCTGAGTGTGAGGGCAAACTGTCCTATTTATTCATTTTCCTCCTAAATCTGTTTTATGGCCAGACTCCATAATGAGCCATAGGACAGAAATCAAGATAAAGAAATGCTTTTTAAAGCATAGACATGATTTATGACTTTGATATCTGTCTGCTTTCTTCCTTCTCTTCCTTTTCATATCTTGGACTGAAATAACAGAAGTTCCCACTGCAACAGTATGTAGCTGAGCAAGTCACCTAGATACTGTAGATATGTTTAGACAAACTTCTAGACAAAGTTATAAATAAGCCTTGGATACAGCTATTCTCATTTTTGTTCTTCAGCATGTCTCTTTGTTCTCTAAGGATGGAATGAGAGTCTAGTGCCAGTGGAAAGACAAACTGATCTATGACGGGAGCTGACATGCTCCAAAATACTATTTTGGCCTTTAGAGAAGACAAAAGGGGAAAACAAGTATGCAGAGTTGTTAGGGGGAGGGATTCTGTTTGTTTTTATGCACTGCTTTTCTAAATCCCCTCCTAAACTCTTTTCCAAACTTCCTCAGAACAAAAACTCTAGCCAAAAGACAATATATCGTTATGACCATTTTGTTGTCAGATGTATACTTTAATACCGTATACTTGAAGTATCATAAAGCTATAGGGACTTCTGAACAATGCTCTCTTTACTTTATATTTCTCTACCTGCAGATGTCATAGGAATGTAGACTGCAAATATCGCTCCATATGTGACTTTAAAAGAACTGGGTCATGAGAACAGTTTTCTTGGATCTCCTTCCACCGCCCTGGGCATGCAGAGCCTTTGCTGCTGCTTTCATATTTCCATCAACTCTTATTTAAAGCTTTAGCTTCTTCTCTTTGGTGTTCCTACTGTAGGACTCTTAAAATTTCACTTCTGTGAAGGTTAGAAAACTGTATCCCATCTCTAGCACAGAGGCATTTGCAAATAATTCACAGATCACTTCCTCTCAGATAGCAGATAACAGCAAAGGACCCTAGAAAAGTATAAAATGAAGCAAGTGCAATAATCTTCAGTACAATCTTCGGTACAGTCAAACTCAAGGAGCTCATTAGCGGATACTTACGGAGGCGTCACTCCTTTCGGGAGGCCTAATGCGTTGACAGAAATGGGTGGTGGCTGGGATGGCAGCATGGAGCTGAGAAAAGCTGCTGGAGACTGGCCGGAATTAGGAAATCTGGGAGTTGGAGACAGGCTGTGGGAAGGTGAAGAAAGTGAAGGAAGAGGAGGGGGTGGAGGAGGTGGGAGAGGAAAGGAATCACACGCTGGATATGTTGTGGTTGGACTAAAAACAGGTGGAGGTGGGGGTGGAGGGGACGGAGAAGAAGGAGACCAGGCGTACTCCCCTTCTGAAGGAAACTGCTGAGAGAAAGGGGGAACGGGCACTCTCCCAAATTGTTTCTGAGAAGCAGTTGGAGACATAGGAGAAGGAAGGCTGGATGTAGATGATCCTGAAGATGGAGTCACATAACCTGAAGCAGGGCTGATATTCTGAGCAGCAATGAACTGCTTAGGCCGAGTATAGTTGAAGGAGCCGGAAGACTGCATGGTTGGGGAAGTATGAGAGTTAAAAATACTCATTGGCACAGGAGAGGTGACAGACTGGCTGGACTCAAGCTCCTGGAAGGAGGGGGGAGGAGGAAAGGAAGGAGAAGAGGGAGGGTGCTGCTGCTGATCAGGTTGCTGTTGGTGACGATACCACTGGCCACTTTCTTGTTCCAGACGAATTTGGTTCTGCAGCTGCTGTATTTTTATAGGGTCCCTGCAGGAAGGAAAAATAGACAAAAAGGTGATCAGACAGGCAGTGCTGGTTGGGGAGGAGGTAAAAGTTCCACTGATCTATTGTCTTCCTGATCAGAAGGCAGGAAAAGTTCAAAGTGTTTGCATATCTTGAATAGCTCTGTTCTTCAGAGCTAAAACATTGCTATAGAAGTGGGGGTTTTTTTGAGTTCAAGAAGGGGAAAAAAAGTATATGCATAATAGAAGTTAACAGAACCTTTAATTCTTAAAAAAGGTAAATTATAAGACAATTTGCAGACGCTTAGAGTATTCTAAATGAGCAGTCCAGAAAACGTAAGTAATGGTAAAGATGCTGAAGTTCTTTACAAGGTTTCTTTTCATTTTTTGTCTATTTCATTCAATGCCTCTGTTTCAATAACAAGCCTAAGATATTTACCCAGTGACAAGTTGAGACTGGATTTCTGCTATAGCCTCTGTGGGCAGGTCAGACAGACATAATTACTGCCATACTTTTAATGAGGTAGTTGGGAAACAAGGGACTAACATCTGTGTTAGAACCACCTACATATCTGCAGATGAGCAAAGAAGACTTCCAAGAACCATTTGTAACCTAAGGAAATGATGAAACTAGCTTCCCCATGTCTTTAGTCTCATTTTTTCCTCCAGATTTTATTCTTAGCTATAGGTCCTGAGATGCACCTTAGTAGATACTGAATGCAGTTCTGAGGAGTTGCTAATTGCAGTACTATTAGCTCAAATGGAAATGAGAATTTCTTTTAGAAATGTAGACATTCGCTAGCAGAACCATAAAGACTGAAAAACTAATATGCAGAAGCAGCCAAAACTGTTAATTAAGTAAAAATTAAAAAAAAAAAAAGAAAAAGGCAAAAGAAAAAAGAAAAAAGCAAAAAGTTCCGCAGTGAAGCAAACTAGACCATGCACTAGCTTCTTTTTTTGTCCAAATAAAATTATTTAAATGACACTGAGATCAAGATTAACTGTGTGGTCTATCATCTTAAAACACATCAGACTGACTTGTTTAAAAGTTGTCATGTTCCAGCTGGAAATCATAACTTTATCTCAATACTCCAGATGTTCACAAAGTTTCAGCAGATGTACATATACCTTTCCTGTATATTTAATATAGAAATACTTTATTATATACAAGTGTGTCATTGTTTATATACAATTTAGGTCATTTAAGCAGAAATTTTAGAAGGTTTCTGCTTAATGCATGGCATGTGAATGTATGATTCTGGCACAACAATATACTTTTGTTGGTAGCAACAAAATTATAAATGGTAATATCATCATATTTTCCACTCTAAGATTAATTTTGATATTCCAGCCATCTACGTTTCCCGGGAAATGTTTTCTGACAATAATTCTACTCATGATCTCAGGCCAAAGGAGATCGTTTAGATAAGAAAAAGGGGTGCAAGCTTGTTTAGGACAGAAAAGTGAAAAAACAGTCATTTACATTTAACAGTTGTTTTCTTCTTTTTTTGTCATAAAGATGCTTCAATTCTAGCAACACAAGTCATCTCACCTACAATACGTATTTCAGTACTTGAAAGGACATTGCATTTTCCTTTTTAATTAAATCAGAAACAAGAACACTGAAATGCTGCAGTTTACTTGTAAATTGTATAATTCGTTTTTCAATGTTGACAACAAAGACTAAATCGTTAGCACTTCAACTTACGACTCCATGGGACATGGGGTGAACCTTATTATTTGATTTTTGCTAAACTATATAAAAGTCTGCTTTCCCTAAATGAACTAAAGCAACATAATTTTAGTTTCCATCATCATTTGACTTTCTTGGCTGATGACAAAAATACTTCAGGTCACCTCTGAGCAGAAAGAGAAAGTTCTAAAAGATCACTACTTTCAGCTCATTCTGTATGTTTAGTCCAACTATCTGCAGACCTACTGTCCAATACCTCTGAAATTATTTACAAATACTACTTATTTTATTTTCCATCATAATTATCCCCAATATTTTTTTTATATTCATTATGGAGAGGCTAAGGCTAAAAAAAAAATACTGGTGAAAAACGGTACATTGAATATAGAAGAAACTTAGCTGTCTCCAGCACTCTTGTGTTTACCCAACATGTGCTGAAAGCAAGTCAGAGTGTCTTGTCTTGGGACTTTTTTATTTTCATTGCCAAGTCACATGGCGATGCCCCAGCCAACAGCATAACACAAATGACCATCTATGGCCCTGTCAATGGTAAGCACACTACTACAGCGCCTGCCACTGAACTGCTGCTGTACCAGCCTGGGCAGAAGTAAAGACCAGATTCAGGGTATGCCTACAAAAGGCTGGCAGGCAAACATGAGGCTCCTCTGCTCTCACACTAAGCTTGACTTGAGGCCACAGGAATATACATGCCTGTGAGTCAGGGCTTGTTAGCTCAGGACAGCACTAACTCCATTTGCAAAGGTTTTGATTAGCTTAGGGTCCAGGCAAAGCAAGTGCACGTCTGCTTGAAAAATAACACACAGCCATAGCAGAGCAAAAACTGTAAAGACCTTCTTAGAGCAAATTTTCATTCCAGTAGTAGAAATGCAGGATCCTTGCCTGCAAAGGAATATTCTCCATCTCAGAGCTATTCTCTTAACAGCAGATACTGCCTATGTTTATTAATTCCTTGAGCAGATGTATCCTAGGGATGTGTCATTATCAAGAAGGAAAAAAAAAAA
>VXBW01005307.1:340729-388093 GCA_013400375.1 Thinocorus orbignyianus
AAAAAAAAGAAAAGAATGATCAATTCACAAGTTTTCCTTTGCAATGACACCAAGAGCACCAAGAGTGCTGGGAGGTCTACGTTGTTAGGTTCCTGAGAAATAACATTGCTGTGCCACAGATACAGAGGGCCCAGCAGTCAAAATTATGCAAGGGAATCTGTCTGTTAGGTTGCCCTCATAAGCAGGGAAACAAAGAAAAGTTCCGGTTTTGGATGAGATTACAGGAAAAATTAGTCTAATTGTAATTACATCCTCTTTCCAATTATCTGAAATATGTTTTGTAATCCCAGTGTTTTAAAGGGCACACATGCTTTCAGGGAATGCAAGCTCTTTTAAACAATAGAGAATAAAACTTATTTTCTCATGTGGAGTTTTTGATTTTGCCAAATAAATAATTATAACAAAGTAAGAACAAACATTTAAAAGCAAATTTTTAGTGAAATTCAATCAGTAATTGGCAAAAGTAAGTAATTTAAAAAATCATAACTAGGGTAAAGTGAACATCAAGAAATTTCAGGAACTGACTGAAAAGCAGGCCTAGTAGTACATCAGTATTTTCAAAAGGTCTGCTTTGGTATTTGTGATTTTTATTTTTATTTTTTAAATAGAGGATATTCTTAACCAAGATTTCTATATACATTTTCAGATGTTCTAATAGGTATGCTAAAACAGCTTAAAAAAACAGTAAAGCAGTAATATTTTAATGGAAGTGGATATCAGTTGCAAGAGAGGTGAGGTTTCCAGCTTGCATTGTCTGCAAGAACAGTTGCATGCACAAGTTCGGTTCTGGCTACTTGGAACCTAGTCGGTAAGGTGATGACTTTCAGAGCTAAATGATAATGAGAAACATTTAAAAACAGATGTTGAAAGGCAAGACTAGAGACATTAGGAGTTTTGGTGGGTCATTACAGAATACTCTTTTTCAAAGGAAACCATGCTGATTGTATGAGAAAATAGTGGATGGAGGTGATCAGAATCTTCTCTAAGGATGTCAATACAATATGGCATATTTTAATAGTTAGGCAAGAATTCATGTATTCATGAGGTAAGAACTTGGTTTAGATTATAATAGGCTGGTTTATCTTTTTATCACACTTTCATAATGCTTTTTCTTCCTGATATTGTCTTGGTATCACATTGTTTTGAAAATTGTCCTTGACTTTGAGAGCTAAAATGGTAACCACCACCATCAGGAACTGTAGCTCCCAAGTGCTGGACACAGAGCTGAGGAGGAGGGGAGATAGATAGATGGTTGTACATCTCTGAAAGTCTCAATAAGAACTGGCTACTGGATTGTGAAGGACATCACAGCAGATGGTATTTTCAGGGATGCAATCAATCCTCCATACTGAAAGTACTCCATCAAACTCATTCATAGGTTCCCGATAACAGGATATGTACCAGCTTTATTTTTATCTTATACCTCTGTGTTTGTGAAGAACACTAAAAAAAATTATTTAGAGGAACAGTGCCTCTATTCTGGAAAGCATCCTACAATTTGCAGTTTAATAGTCAATTCCTCAGCATAACCTGGTCTGTGCACTTTTTAAATTCAAAAGTGCACAGGGAAACCCTTCTATCCAGACTATCTTGGAGGGTGAGGTTCTCCAAAGGCAGGGTGATGCTGTCCGAGCCTTGAGGGACTCAGTCATACACAAAATAAACCCTATCCACATAGTGTCTACCACAAAGTGTGGTAAGGGCACTGAGGTTTATTCAGTGTTTTAAAAGACAATATATGAAGTAGAGAGAAAAATTTATTTACTCTTGGTTTTGTGTCTGTGGTAATTTATTTCAGTGTTACAACTTCTTTACATTGCTGATTTTATCCCTCCCTATCTTAACAAAAGAAAAGGAACAAAGGGAAAGCAGACAAAGAAAAGCCATTTTTGTTTGAAAGGAAGAGTCCAATCAATCCCACATATAGAAGAATAATGGGGTCACTTCAGCTGCAAGTCATTCCTGAGAAAAAGCAGACGGGCCCCTCCACAATCCTACCAGAGACCTGCCCTTTGAGAAACAGACATCACAGTTCAACAGAGATATACAAAACATACCTCTGAAATGAAAGTACAGAAATATTTTGAACAAAAATAATTAGATTTAACCCCAATTTTAAATCTCAAGATAGTTTTCGAAATTAAGATTTGAAGTAAATGCCACAAACTGTCTGTATTGGCATTCTAGGGTAAAAACTACTCACTTCCATGAAATCTACCTTTTAATGAAGACAGATTCTAATTCAACATTACTGCTTCAGAATCACGCCAGAGCTCTGCCAAAACGGAAACAATCACCATCCCACTGTATTGAAAGTCAAGGGCTCTTCTCAAGTAACCCTGACTTCCATTTCAGTACTTGCCTATGTTTAGATATATTTTTATATGTATATATTTAGATATATCTACATGTAGATATTTATACAATAAATTCCAGGATGGAATATTTTTCTGTATTTTATTCAAATCAGAGTATGTAATATACAGCTACATCTCTCTAGCTCCTTGGTAGTCCAGCTGGAGAGCTGGTAGCTAAAGAAGGAATGGAGAATTGGAAGCAGTGTGAGTTTAGGAGCTGCTGTGGTTTCTTTGCGAGACAAGATTCCCAGTGCTTCTGCACCTGTGGCTCTTAGGCAGCTGTCACAGCAAATACGCCAGGTAGCTGTTAGGCTAAATCATAAACACACTGTTCACTTCACTTTCTACAACCAAAACATTGTATTTTACTGGTATAAATGGCTACTGTTAAAAATGACTAATTTTCTAAACTTCTTCTGACAGTTAGTATTTAAGATACTGAAACGCACATACCAACTCATCCAAAATTTTACAGTAGTCACTGATACCTGGAATTGTAGTCTGACAAAATTCTTATAAGTTTTCCACCGGATATATCAATGGTCGAGAATTATTAAAAAACAACAACTTAAGTTACCAGGGAATTAATTAACAGCTGCACTGAAAATAAATACTCAGAATGAAACTAAACTGTCCACTGAATGGATATTTACTAATTTTTAGAAATGTTAAAAATGTACACGTATGACAAGGCACGAAGGCAAAGGGAGAACAGATGCTCCTTTTAACAAAACCTGCAAAGTATTCAACACACGGACAGCCTTCAGGCTGTATTAATACAAACACATTTACTCAGGCATTAAGTTTCCTGATGCTGAACAATCCCCTATATTGTGAGAAAAAAATGCAGACTGTTTTAAATCCTACAAGGGTTCACATTTATGTAAGACTGGAATTATCAGCTAAAATAAAAAGGGGAGGAGGGGAGGGAGAAAGGAGAAAAACAAAAACCAGCACCAGTATGGGTTCTACCCTGCAAACATCCAGAGATATTTTTTGTCTATATCAGCAGATTTCAGGGAGGATGCAGGTTGTCACTACAGTTTAATCCTCATGCTGAATAACTAGGCATCTGTAACTAGGAACCTTCTCTACCAGCTGCAACCTTCTAACATTTTTATTACTTGCCTGTCAAAGCGTAACAATTTGAAAATGCATATTAACAACAAATAATATTTTCCACATTTCAGGTTAATACAGGAGTGTTTGTAATTAATTTCACTGTAACCTGGCACACTTGTCAGGAAACCCTCTATGGCGCAAGAGCTAACACAGGTACTATATCACGAGCACACTATGAAACTAAGCTTGACTTTTCATCAGAGAAATTTCATACAGACAAAAGAGAAAAGTAAAACATTGGCATTGTTCGTGAACGCTCTTGTAAAGAAATTCTGCTGTAATTTGGCTGTGAACAACTTTTCTGTCTATCCTAAAAAGTGGCAGTTGTACATGTGCCCATTTTCCATCATGGTTTGATTATCTGTCAAAGGCATCAAAGTAATTTCTGTACTAAGGAAACCCACAGTAGTGATATTGCCAGCATTCAGCAAACATAAGCAATTCTTTCACAGACAGGAACCATTTTTCATCTCTCTATACCACCGCAGGGACATTTTTCAAAACATGCACCAGTGAGATAACATATTTAGCCTGGGTACAGAAAGAGAGGAAATTGTGCTCTGGTGTGAGTTCATTGTTCCCAAATGTCATAAAGACACAATAGAACTTTAGCAAAGAGACTAAACTTCATACCTCTGGTAGGGCTGGATCGTAAGAATTACTCTGGTAGTCAAAAATCTGTCTGGTTTGATACTTCAATAGCGTTAGATAACTAGTGCACAGAATATCCAGTGACAGAGTTAACAGTTAAAAAAATAGCACAGGAAACAAGTTTTACAGATAAAGGAAGCAAAAAGTATTACGTTCTTAAGAGGTGAATTGTAACAAGACATTAAGAGCAACACAGGTTACAATTTACAGCTGAATCCGTTCGAAGTGTAGGAAATCACAACTTGGAATGCAGGAATGAACTGGCCTGCGAATGGACAAATAGATCTTCTACCTCTGATCGTGTTGTACCATGTGGAAGGTTATACTCTGTGCTGATTGGTATATATACAAAGAAAATAAGGGGAGAAAAAAATATGCCAAAGTTTGAAAAACTGTACTATCCTAAAAGGCCACTCTTCTACATGTAGTATGATATATTGTTTTCAGTGCTGGAGACACCGGAACAGCACAGGCACAGATGTCCAAACAAGACAGACCAAACAACAACATGGAAAGAGGAGAAGCACCAGGAAGGAACAGCAACTGCTAAAGACTGCTAATAAACTTTCAGCCTGGTTCTCAAGAGCATTGGGAAAGTGAAACTGCCACTACAGCATTACTCACAACTTTGGTGACATTTATTCAATTAATGCAATCCTAACACAACTATATATTGTGCTGGATCCCGTACAGGATGCTACATGCCTGTTGTGCAATCTAGGTCAGTAATCTCAATGAAAGTTATGGCACTGAAAAGAAAGGTACTTAAAAGGATGAATATCTGTGTAGTCTCTCTGCACACTGCAAACTTCCTATGGTATTTGAAGTTACTGCCATATTAGGCATTGGTATCATCCAGAGACATTTGCAGATCTATTGGGAGAATTCTTCTTCCCAGATGCCCTTAGGCAGCCTTTTAAAAGCACTGCTGAAGCCCATCTCACGCAGTAATTGAAGCAGCAGCAGCCTTTCACTACTCCCTGCTGTTCTCTGGTTTCTGAATCAGGGAACAAATAACTCTCCTCTCCATAACACATAGCTGCTCAGCTCCAGCGCCGGTAAGAGTTTGTTTAGGTATGGACAAAGTGCTTCAACTTCCTTCCCCAAACAGACTAGTGGATAGGCAAACCTCTGGTTCAGTGAAACATTCACTTGGTTGCACAGAAATGGAATATAAAAAATAGCTGAAGCGTCCTCAGCATTTGCACGTTGCAGCATTGCACATAAGCGTCTCTGCAAAGAGATGGCAAATGCTCAACCTATTCCTGCCCAGGGGACTCTTTGGGGGCTACACTCTTCCCAAAGCACCCACTCCCAAAACAGCAGCAGCAGAGTATCTCAGTGAAGGGAAAACACTTGGCAGCATGGCAGATGTACCCATGTTGGCTACTGCACTTAGAAAAGAACTCTTTGTAGGCTTGGCTCCAACAATAGGTATAACTTCATCTGCTCATGTAGGCTGATAACATCCTAAGGACTAAGTAGACTTGCAGCCATATGCTATGGCTGAATCCTACACCTCACTGTAATTTTCCTGTTGCTTGTTATAAAACATAAAATAAACACCTATCAGCAGAATTGCTGAGGAAAGGCAAAATCCACCCCTGTACACAGATGTCACTACAGTCAAAATACAGTTTTAAACATTCAGAATATATTTTGCTCCTGAACAGGCCTGACCAGAACTAATCATGTAAGTGTTATTTATTTCTTAATATATCACGCAATCTTGACTATGGGAGACTAATACAGTAAAATCTTCTTCCCTGAGTTAGGCTGTGCCTTGCTTAGCTCTCAGTGAAAGCAGTCAGCCTTCTTACCCAGAGGAAACCAGAAGGACCAAATTTCCTTTTTCCCAATTAAAACAGTAACCAACATGGTGACTGGCCAAAATGAAGGAACCACACAGATCAGCACTTCTAAGAGGATGGTAAGGACACATCTGTATTTGTGCTTTTACATGGATCAAAAATGTGTTTTTAAAATAAATCTTCACCTATCCCCATTTGCTTGTTCTCCACATCCTTGGAGAAGCCTCTGAAGAACATGAACTGATTTCCTGTCAGCTGAAATGCATGTAACAAACTCCAGCCACTAATCAGCTTCAGTCCATAGGAGCAGGCAAGAGCTAGTTCAAAGTGAAAAAACAAAATGCTAAACTCAGTGATGGACATGTCGTGTAGATATCATGCTCTTACAGCATATTTTTTCACTCTACAGCACTACTCTTGTTTCTGTGTACTACTTGCTATCATAGGCTACACATTCAGAGTAGATATATAAACTAGCATGAGGTATCTAGCTAAACCATGCAATCTAGAAGGTATTTAAAAGTAAGTCTGTGTACTACAAGAGATTCCGGTTTCAATTTAATTGAATCATAGAGTGGTTAGGTTTGGAAGGGACCTTAAAGATCACCTAGTTCCAATTCCTGTCATCGGTAGGGATACCTTACGCTAGACCAGGTTGCTCAAAGCCCCATCCAGCCTGCTCAAAGCCCCATCCAGCCTGGTCTTGAGCACTTCCAGGGATGGGGCATCCATAACTTCTTTGGACAACCTTTTCCAGTGCCTCACAGTAAAGAATTTCTATCTATCTAATGTAAATCTACTTTCCTTCAGTTGAAAACCATTGTTCCTTGTCCTATCACTACAATCCCTCATAAAGAGAGTCCCTCCCTGTGTTTTCTGTAGGCCCCATTTAAGTACTGGAAAGCCATTATGAGGTCTCCCTGGAGCCTTCTCTTCTCCAGGCTGAACAACCCTGTCTTCATAGGAGAGGTGCTCCGGCCCTCTGAACATCTTTGTGGTCATCCTCTGGACCTGCTCCAACAGGTCCATGTCCTTCTTATCTTGGGGACCCCAGAACTGGATGCAGTACTCCTGGTAGGGAGTCACCAGAGCAGAGTACAGGGGCAGAATCATCTCCCTGGACCTGCTGGCCATGCTTCTTTTGATGCCATCTGGGATGTGGTTCTCCTAGGCTGCAAGTGCACATTGCCGGCTCATGTTGAGCTTCTTATCAAGCAGCACCCCCACATAGTTCTCCTCAAGGCTGTTCTCAATCCATTCTCATCTGAACCTGTATTTGTGCTCAGGTTTGCCCTGACCCATGTGCTGGGCCTTGTCCTTGGCCTTCTTGAGCTTTATGATGTCTGCAGGGGCCCACCCCTGAAGCCTGGCCAGGTCCCTCTGGATGGCATTCCTTCCTTCCAGCATGTTAACTGCACTACACATTTCTAGGAAGTTAAACACATACCTTGCTAAACAAATATAATGAAAATTAATCTTTTCATTTTATTTATAGGGTTTCTTGACATATTTTAAATATATAATTTTAAATGCATTGATGTATAATACATTATAAAAGAGGGTATCATGTATATTATTTAACATCTACACATTCAGAGACAGTGTATGGACTGATCTAGACAGCATTTTTACTATTTTATATGTTGTAGTACAGATTTTACTATTTGATTGCCTGCAGCTGACCTCCAGAATTCAAGTAATTCCACTCCTTCCATCTGCCCTGCAGTAAAAACCTCCTAGACAAAATAAACATGTCTTTTTTGAATTCCACTTGATCGCAGGGTAGTAAAAAGCTAGTTACAAAGAAAACCGTATTACTCAAGATTTAAAATCATTTGACCTGACAATTATGAAGGAAGATTCACTATTTATGGGCTCATTCTTCTGATGACTCATGCACTTTGTCAGCCTGGAACTGGACACTCTTGGAGAAAGAATATTGGCCTAGAAACAGCACTTGTCTGATTTGAGGGTTCCAAGTTATATTTTCCCATATTTATTTCTTAAGATTAGATTAGATTTATGTTAAATTGAACATTCCAGAATGGATAACGAGCAAAGTGGTTTACCTATTCCTACAGCAAAAGTCAATTTGACTAACAGCAGTTTATGTTTTGTCCTTATAGAAGAAAGGATTTTATACTGAATAGTTAGCAGTGTACACAATATATATAAATTGTTGCCTTAACATTACATGTGGAAATTACTGGTAAATCACTATTAGTAAATTGAAATTTACAAAAAAAAAAAAAAAAAGTCCATGCTTTGTTTCTGTTACTGTAAGTGCTAATAAGGCATAAAAGTAACAATACATGTTGAAGTCAACACTCCCTGTATGTAAAAGTTTCTCTTCAACTTTCATGAGAACTTGGACTCCAAGCTGTCCTTTACCTCACAGATAGCTGAGATTGACAGAAAAATTAGAAATCTTATCTGTTGGTGGTTTAATAAACTACTTATAGAACATCAAATATGTAATATTAGACTTGTATGTTACTTCAAAGACAGAGGGATTTTGGCAATACCAAACCCAGTAGCACTACAGTCAGCATCAGTGTGGATCATATGATTCTTCCTGCATAAACCATGAGATTCCACAGGAACCTCTGTTCCTCTCAGCAACACTCAGATTGTGGTATAATGCTGGTCTGTCTTCAATTTTTCTTCTCACTGACTTCCCTCTTTCTAATTGCTGCCTTCCCATCTGTCTCCCTGCTTCTTCCTTTGGGCTATCACCACCTCTTCACTACCACTTGTGAGATCCAGAAGTGCCACCTAGGATGTACAATACCAAAAATTCATGACTTCACCTTTTACATCACTTCTCTCAGATGCCAGCTTCTCTAGAAAACTATCCTTCACTCTTCAGAAAACACTAGCCTAAAATATCCTTGTCTACTACAGTTTTCTACTGTGAACTAAAGGATTGTTATTCTAGGTGTTAGAATCTGTGTGACCCTTGTGCCCCTGGGGCAGTTTACTAAAGCTACTCTGTAGCCAAAAAACCCCTTAAATAGTATATTGAACCTGTTTTTCATGTGAAGGATCCCTCCAATTCCTTTTCTGTTTCGTGGAGAAACCTCAGATGCAGCATTGAAATCTTACATGATAACAAAAGCATTTGGATCATTTGAGGTCAGCTAATTGACTAAACAATTCATACAAAATGTGATGATAAATTTTGCAGAACACGGAATGATTAAATGAGAGTTAAAAAGCTAGAGACATCAAAGAACATTTAAAAATATTGTAGTTTTTTGTCACAGAGAGGAAAATAAGGCAAAGATGTTTAAGTCCTCTGACTAGTTATGCCATATGTCAGAGAAAGCGGGCACCCAGATTTGCAGAGAGACTGAGGAAAAGCTCAGCTTTTTTATTTAGAGGAAAATAAGTTTCATTTCCCTACAGTCATACTCTTTTGCATGCCAAGATTCTAACAAGCCCATGCACTTAAACTTACCACAATAATTACATTCTCACGCCCCAAAGGCAATGTTGTCTGAAGCTGTCCGGTTTTCGGTCATTTCATAAACCTTCAGAGACTGCAGTTTTCCAAATGGATTTCAAGACTTCAATATGAAAGTTACTTAAATACTAACGAATCCAACAGGCCTTAGATTTAAAAATGGAGAAATAAACTTTTCTAAGCAAGAATTGATAGCACATAATTCTTGCTGTACACTGTCCAGGCAATACTTCACAGATTAGTTATGTCTGATCTTCTACACTAGGGAGAATTTTTGTCCTCAGGAGCCTAGTACTAGAAAAGGCATCTCATGATCCAAGGTTCTTTGTTTTGCTTAATTTGTCTTATGTTTAAAATCTGATATTTGAAATTAAGAGGAATCTGTAAGGCAAAAGGCCCAGCTTGATTAGCATACTTCATAATTGCAGGAAATGTTTTTTGACCCTGAGTTGACTCAAAATTTTTTCTCATGATGTTTTAGTAGCATGATCTACTTCCCTAATGAATCATTCAGAATGAATGAGAAAAGACCTGTATACTTGGAAATAGCAACAAAATCTTGCAATCATTTTGAAATCCTCTCTATATTAAATAGCTTTATATTTTCAAAACAAGCTCCAGATGTGTAAAAGAATGATACTTGATTTGTGATAGGCCTAAAAGATTATTTGCCTTTTTCTTCTGGCCTTGTAGCACTTCAGTTTGCTGTCATGCTGCTCTAATTATTCTGATCGAAAGGAGACACACTGGGAAATGTTTTCATCATCTCGTCTTTGGCATCTCACTCACATGAGTGGTAGCACAGCCTTCTAGATAGCCAGTAGAGCCTCCAGAGTGCAGTTCAGAGTGTGTAAATTAGATGCTAAATGTCAAAATGCATGAAGACCCTCTTAAAGAAACATCCTCAGGATTCATCCCAAAAAAGCTTTGAAATGAAGATAAGCTACTCAGATTTGAGTAGAAACATAAAATGTTCAACACATCCTCAGTGATGCAGATGAAAATAACACTACCCAAAATTCTTTCCTCTGCCTACAATTTAGTAGCTCACGAGTCAACTGCAGAGCTCATAACACAACACATTGTTTCACAGTCACACTGAACTTAACATTTAATTTATTAATTTAGAAGTATCATTTTTTTTCCACATGCATTATGTAGTCAACTTTTATGTTAGCTCTTATTTACCAGCAGCTAACAAATGTACTCAGCTACTCTTGATGGGGAATATTCTTTTAGGCAGCCTTCGTATCAGGGAGGCTCCACAGTTCCAACACTACCACACCCAGCAAGGGTCACCATGTAGGAGTAAAATTAATCGAAAAGGTCAGATTGTTCAACAGCATTATGAAGTAACATTGTTAGAGTCAGGAAGAAATCTTGTGATTATTTATCAATACCATCAGCTGTAGAACAAAGAGCTGAACACAAACCAGGCAAAAAATTTTACTCATTAAAGAGGACTCATTTCCTGATTTAAAAAGCAGTCCTAGAGGAAAGTCAGAGAAGGTAGTCGAAAACAGGTAAGGCAAAATTATTTTAAACATTACAAAAAAAAAAAAAGTACAATATCACACTGTATTCTGCATGGAGATGAATGCAAATATTTCAGAGCAGAATATCAGATTGGAATATGTATGACAAGATTGGTTTTAGACACATAGGTTAAAAGGGAGGACATCTCCATTGCTAAGACTAAAACGACTCAGATAAACATAAATAACTTCTTTGTACTTTTTGTTCTTTAAACAAGCAGCAAAATAGTGCAATTAAAACGTTAAACTATGCTTTTCAGCACAGAAATACTTATGTTACAAGTACGAATGCTAAAAGACACCCTAGAGTCTTTCTATGCAAGGGGAGCAAAACTGGTATTTACTTTTTTCCAAGTTCAACCTGTTTTATTTCAATAAGATACCCTGAAATCTTTTCATAATTATTTCCACTGCATATAAACATAATCTCCTGGTATTAGTAAATTAGCTTGGCTAAATATAGCAAGGAGCACTCATGTTTTATGGGGCATTTTCTTTGGTATGCCGCTAATATAAATAAAATAAGCAGAGAGAAGCTGGCAGTGTTCCACTAACATTACATCACTTTTCCTTAATAGGAAACCTCTCTGCAACTTAACATCTTGCTTTAAACACTCAGAAGTGTCCACAAAGTCTTTGGTGAGGATCATCATATAAGGCCAGTAGTTAGCTGCAGAGGACTAGAACACAGAACTAGAGCTCCTGGTGCAACATCAGGAAGAGAACCTCTAATGAAAACCACCTTTAAATTGTCATCAACTGCAGAGCAAGAAAGTTTCACAGTCTCTAAGAAAGGATGTGTGAAGCACATAATTCCAGTTAAAAGCAAGGGATGAAGTTCTGATAAATTCTAATTCCTATTACTTGACTTGAGATTTCCTCTAGGAACCTTAGAAAGCTGCATATTACAAAGAGAGGCCTTAATCCACTGGTCAAAAGCAGAACAGAGACCAACATCTACCATAGTTTTTTTGCTGCTTACTCTTCGTAAGACAAAAGACAGACAGACTTACAAAAGACAAATCTTCTATTTTATGGTACCATTAGTACCATCTCTTATCTCTAGCATGACATTATTTTGCAGGAATTAGTTAATTATTGCAAAATATTATATGATATTAATTTACTAAGGGTCATATATATATATACACATACCACGCATATATATGCTGAGCTTTTCACTACAAACAATAGGACTCCTTGATTGTACACAACAGAAATAAATTAAATGTACAACAAACCCCAGTGGACCTGCAAGTTTTTTCCTGAGAAAAAGACGGTCCTTGCACTCAATTTTTTGCATCTATTTGCAAAACTCGCTTTTTGTCTCTCAGTATATAAAACAAAGTGTAGCAATTAATGTAGTACATGAAGAATAAAAGCCCCTAGAGAAATTTATGTTCATGCTGTAATTAATGTAAACATAAATTTCAGTTACTGTGTTTCTAATGCGCAATTGCTGAGCAATAATCCAAGTCCCGCTTCCAGCCTGCATACAGTACTTGCTGGCCTGGAATTTTATTGAGAGCATAATTTATTTAGGCACTGTCACACACACAGAGACACAAAAATGTATTTACCACAGTATAAAAAATCAGGGTAGGTCATTTTCTCCTCTGCTTTTTCCAAACACGTTTGAGAGGAGTTCACTGAATGGCTCCTACTGCTTTTAGCTGCAGCTGTGCAACATACAATCTTCGTAAATTTACAGTAAGTGTTGCCATGTTTACATCAGTGACTCTCAAGAAAGAAAATACTAATCAAGTAAAGTATGCAGCAAATAACTGTAAGCTGGAGCACACTGAATACCACTGTGAATGCTCTCATTTAGGAATTGCGTGACCTTTGATACCATGGATTCTCTGTCCCCCTTACTCAGCAAGGCATCCCCAAATATTTCCATGTGTCCTTCCCTGTTCTTTGACATCCAGTTACGATGGCACAACAGCTTAAGATCCTTGCAGCAGAAGGGGCAAGCGAGTTAAAGGTTGAAAGTAACCCTAGAATTTGAGTGGGCTGGTGGTTTTTTTTGTTGGTTGGGTTTTTTGTGGTTTTGATTTGGACCTCTGGGGTGGTGGTTGTTTCTTTGGTTTTTTTGTTTGAAACTTGGATCCATTCACCACTTCAGGTTAAAGACCAACCACTCAAAGGGTTCTGCAGGTGCAATAGAGGATGGTGGTTGTCCAGGAACAAGCACCTGAGAGCTGGCCATCTCACAGCTCACACTGCCAATGAGGATGTCCCTTCCAAAGTAAGGTTTGCAAAGCCATACCTTTAGTTTGTAACCATGAAGGATAGGAAAGAAGTTCTATATCCACTTCTGAGTTGGCAGCATCTGATGATCTTTATGTCTTAATTCACATATACATTTTTAATTCAACTGCCCTAAAATTAACCAAGTCTTTAATGGAAGTAAGGCAGAATTTAGATTCCAACAGAGAAAAGTGATTTTAAACTGGTTAGTGTGCACAATTAATAGGTTCAAGCACATTTTATCTCCATTGCTGGAGCTATCTAAAGATTTCAAATGGAGGGTATTTGTGCAACCTTAATATCTGCTCTTCAAGTACAGGCCTTCATTTCAGTAAAAATGAAAACAAGTAACTTAAGATATGATTGCCTGAATGATGAAGGTTTAGATAATAATATTCACTTGACCAGTTTCATCTTTGTGTGCTTTTGTTGATCTGCAAATTGGCTACTTACTAAATAATTTGTTTTTCTTTATTCTAAAACTATGTGCAGAATTATTAGCATCAGTGAATGCTCATTTTCTAAAACATTGTTTTAACAGTGGTTTCAATTAATGCCTAATTTTTAGAAAGGTCAGGGAAAGCAGAGGAATTAAGTCAGACGCAATTTTAAGTAATATAGCAGCTGTATTTATATAGCATTAATCAAATCTTAGTTCCAACAAAACTTCACCAAAACCTGCTGATTGGATTGCATGATTCCTGCTAAATAAGCTATAATTCTCCATTAAGTTTCAACTATTGTACTGTGTTGCACTGTCATTTTGGAAACAGAGAAAACATCTGCTAAAATGAGCTGTAACAGAAAAATTTCAGCTGCGAGTCTCTCACTCATCCATCCTAGCACTATTATTATGCAAGTTAGCATACTATATATAACAGCCACAAGAAGAACTGATATGCTAGCCAGACACATACATGTTGAATTTATCGTCTTTTTGTTTTGTCAGAGAAAACACAAGCTACAACAGCTTTCCAAACTTGTGTAAATGAATTCAGGAATTCAAACCAGTAGCCCGCATGTTCAGGCACAAAGTCATTGAATTGAAATTAATGGGAGCAGCAGCTCTGGAATTCAGGGGACTTTTGTATGAATTAAATGTAATTAAAAAAATTTTGAAAATTTACATTTGCTGTTTCATCCATGTATTGTAATAATGTCTTTCAATTTTTAGATTGTGCTTAGGAGTAATTTTTTAAGGTGAATTAAGCATCTCAGTAATTAACCTTTATTTAAATGGCACAGAAATACTTGGAGATGCAAAGGCTTCATAACAAGGATCCAGTTAAGACAAATCAGTAGTGACAGAAATGGAATACACTTCATTATAGTGTTTAGAAGTACGATTGAAGTGAATCAAACTCCACGCTCTTCCCGTAAAAGCTGTTACAAAGCATATTTATACTGCCTTTGATCTCAACCTTTATTAGCAGATTGAAGCAGTGAAAACCCAGAAACTTTCATGTCTGGATGTCCCTATACATAAACGAGTGCGGGAGATGTTTTTGTGGATGTTGATTCAAGTGTCTTCGGTGTCACACTAGAGCCTTTTCCAAGATTTAATTAATTATTCAGATTACAGGGAGTATTTATCAAGGTATACAAATCCAGGTAATTTAAACAATGGTGATGAGTGATATAATTTGCTTCAAAAATCAGAATAGAAAAACTTTCCTATCCAAGGGTATGGCAGAACTCACACTGTCTTCAATTGAACTTTGAAGCTATGAACAAAACCGAGCACTAGCTTTCTTTTTCAAGTTTACTACCTGTCCTTGCACTGTTGGATCTAAATGAAGGAGAGTAAGAAAGAAAAAAACAAACAAGGAAAAAATAGTTAAACAAATCACTTCAGCTATTGAAGATACAGCTTCATTATCTGTAGAGCAAAGAGTTATCATTACTATATCATTTGTGTTTTGTAAGCTGCACATATGTCGTAAGCAGGTGTATACGCCCGCCGGAGACTGGTCTCCAAACAATGTAGCCTGGAGATCTGTCAGAATGTGCCACAGCTTCTTCAGCTGATATTAATTTCTCCCAAATACAAACAGAGCAAACTTCAATCTTGTTTCAGTGTCCACCAGCTCTTGAGACTCAAGACCGTGGATTACACTCTGCAGTGCATTTGCGCCATGTAAAGTAGGCACCAACAATGACATCATATATTAACGTACTACAGGTTCTCATAACATCAGTAGAATTTGTTCACAGTACTGTCATTGAATGGAAAATGTTACAACATTGCACAGTTTTCTTCTAAAAAACACATTTTAATATGTATATACTAACTTGTATTCTTATTTTGGAGGCCTTCCCTCTGATCTTCAAATGTTCTTCAAGAGTCTGATACAAAACTTTGTCTCATTACCTAATTCATCAAAGGGAAAATAAAACACTGTTCTCCCAGTGGATAACTTCTTTTGCTAAACAAGCATGGAAAAGGCAATAGTATGCAACTTGGAAAGATTAATGCAAATTTATAATAGTTCAAGTTTCAGGTACATTAACATATTCTAGAATCTCTTACAGTTCACACTGTGTAAACTTGCCTTGTTATCGCTACTTAATAATTTGACTGCCTGAGCTAAAAGAAAAGCTACAAAAATAGCAACTCTTCCCAATACAGAGAACTGTAGAAAATTTAACAATTTTAGATTTAAATGTGAGCTCTGCGTTGCAAAACTACTATAAGAAGGCTGCAAGCCAAAAGAAATTAAATCTTAAGAAAGCTCACACAATGAATCCTCAGAAAAAACTGTACCAATATCAGGTGAATAACAGTTTTAAATGTCTAGAAATATTATATGAATCAGAAGGTATCTCCTTCAACACCAGCTAAGTATCCCTTAGTTAACAACCACTTGTACTAATTTTCTGCAGTAGTTTTAGCCTACAGTACTACAGTTTAGAAACGGTGCTTTTTCCTCTGTTTTGGACTAGTAAATTAGAAACAAAGTAATCAATTGAGTGTCTACAGGCAGAATTATACCATTATAGATAATCCTACCAGGTACTCCAAACTGCTTACATGTACACAGCCCATTTTAAAGCTGATGAGGTATAACTAATTAAACCTGACACTTTCTATAGACAATTTTCATAACTTCGTATTATTCCCAGCCATAGCCTGACTTCGACATAGCCTGAAGGTGACATACAATCCTACCATTTCTGACTGTTTATCCTTCAGATTTTAGGCCAGTGTGCAAATTAATCAACAACAGTAATTGTAATCCTAGTCCTACCGGAACAAAAAATCCAAACATACCACAGATATGGGAGTTTGCACCTCAATGAGAATTTCATTAGAAAAGCAATTATTCAAAAACACTGGACAATATACACTATTATCACAGCAAAACTACTAACATTTTCTGGGAAAAAAAAAGGGCATTGAAATTGTTTCACTAAACTAAAAGCATTATAGTTTAAATGCATACTCTTGTCCCCACAACACATCAGTCTGCACATCCCTGTGCAATATTTGTATGACGGGAATCTGTACAGTGCAAGACCTCATAACAAATAACAAGAATATCAGGCACAGCTGCAATGTACAAGAGAACCAATTGATTTGGTCCTGGATGTATGCATCCAAGAGCATCCAAAGAGAGCTCTGAAACATGGAACTTCAGCTCAGACCAATTAGGGAAATATACTTTTCGTATGTCTCACATCTTCCAAAAAGCCCCTTTACCATCTCTTTCCTGTCCTTTATGTAGCATGCTACAGTTAACTCTACCAACTATGAAGCCAATATATGAAACCTTCAATTATTCTACAGACTCTGACAGCGGTCAGTGGTTTTAGTAAACCCTAAATTTTCCAAAATAAAGGGCAATTAATCAAGAAACTAATCATATTGGTATCTTGCTTCTTTGTAAGGAACTCTTGTCAAAAGACATTTTCAATTTCATGCAAAGCAGTACACAACCTATAACAAAAGTCTTGAGGAATTTGTTCTCAAATCCTTCCTCTATTTAATTACCTCAATCTCAACAGCCCACCATGAAGAATGAGATCAGGAAGCTTGACAGCAGATTTCTGTGATTCTTCCTCTGTCACAAAGACCATCAATGATGACAGAGAGACAATTTCCCTAACTCAGAAGCACATTAAGTATTATTTAATTACGGTTTTGTGAAGAATCTAATCTTTTGGACAAGTCACTTCTGTCTTGTATCACCCTCTATATGAGGCCCTGGTATTTTTTAAACAGTTCCATTAATTAAAAACGTACTATTCCCATGTTACACAAATGTTTCCCAAAGATCCCACTTTCACTCTAATTAGTTAATCCTTTATTCCATAACCAACTTTGCTCTGCCAGTACTGGAAATTCTGGCAGACATACCAAACATTTTGGAAAAGGGGAGGATACTTAGTAAAATATTAGGCACCCCAAAGCTTTGTATATTCACACAAATTCACTTAACCTCCTCAAATTTTCATCTACTACAGATCAGCTTCCTGCTTAAATGCATTCCAATTCTATTCTGCTCTGCTCTTTATCAATGAGCATGTTACTTCAAATATTAGCACTGCAAACAATTCGTCTAATTTAGTACTCTGACAAGAATTCACTCAGTAAACAGGGTCTGTCTTCTGCATTTGTAAGTATCAATGCTTAAAGCACAAACATTTATCTTAATTCAAAAAAGGATATAATGTGAACACTGTGTTTTAGTTGCAAAGTGATAATTAGCCTCAGTGGCCCACGGAGCTCTTCTGTAATTCTTTATAATTAACTGTCCCTAGGTCACTCCTCTTTTCTAGTTCCAAAAAAGTCAAAAGTTTATACCCAACAGGAACATTAACTTCACAGATTTACAGAAATACTACAAAATAGTCTTCAAAGAGTGTTCTAAGTGAGGATGAAGCAGCCTTGACCGACAGTTTGTAGAAGGAGCAGACTGCAGTCAGAAGAGGATGAAACCAGAAGTACTTTATCGCCTTTTAGTAAAACAACATGCTAAATCTAGCATTAAAAATATCAATACTTACTCTGAACCAAACATTTCACCACACAAAAAGCCATGGCCATAGATAATAAACAGATCTTTGTAAGAAGTGTAGGAATGGCTTGCTTCATCTCAAGATATGCATGGCAAAAGAACCTGAAACTAATTTATAATTATAACATTTGCGCTCACATGTTAATGCCCTGATTTATTACTGCAGTTTGTAACAAACAGCCCATCCCCTACTTCTGTGTCTGTTTCTGGGGTCTGAATTTTGCCACATTTTTGTGAACCTGCAGAATCCCTGCGAACATTTGCTTGTCGTAAGAAAACTTCCAGTGAGGTGTTGCAGAGTAGCTGGATACGCTGAGGCTTAGAGAGGCAATCACAAAACCCTGCACCTTTAAAATGACAGCTCATGCTCCAGGAAGCATGGCTTCCCTCTTTGAAAGATTCCTCAAAGTTGAAATCGAGTCCTTGATCTTGGGTAAACTGCAATGCATGTGGTCAGCACTGAGCTTCACCATCCTGGGAATGGTTCCACCATCCACTGCTCCGTGCACCACATGATGTGCCTTTGACATCAAGACTAGATTGCTGCAATATGTTCCAGCAGGGGCTGCAGAGAAGGCTCATGTGTTGCTCGCAGCTGGTTGCTGACGGCAGCCCTACAATTGGTGGGAGAGCAAGGGAAACGTGGCAAAGAAATCCTGATTTCTGAATCTTCTGCTCATTTTTCTGGGGTTTTTCATATGATACAGATAAATGCCGTTGTTCACATTAATTGGCTGTATATATCTATCCATTAGCACAACCACTAAAATTTGAAGTGATGGGGACTTGGGAACCTAGAGTTTTAAAACCAGTTGTATAATTTTTATTTCTAAAATCTCAGAAACACTTAAAGACATTGTGTTTTAAGGGCCACAGACAACCATAGAATGAACCTCAGAGTCAGCAGCTGGAAGTTCATTCTTTAAGAAAATGTTGATGGATTGTTTTGGTTTTAAGTTAATAGGCACTCCATCTATGAGGACAAATGCGCACGCAACACTCATCTAATTCAGTTGCATATACATGGAAAAGAAAGCTTTCCCTGAAAGCCCTGTGTCATGTGAGCAGAAATGTTCCTGAAATACAAGTCACACTAAAAAATACTGTTGTTCTTTTAAAAAAAGAAGACATTTGGAGGGTATCTTAATACAAAGAAGAAAATGGAAGCAATAATTTTCCAGAAATTCCTGATGAACAACTTAAGAAAATGTTGAACAGTTAATAACCTCTAAATCTCTAGCAGAAACTCCAAAAGCCACTAAAGATAAAAGAATGGAAACCACATGTAACATTCTAGAGACTCATAAGACAACATAATGTACTTTCAATATAGTTTGAACTTCCGTAGTCTCACTTTATAAATCGGACTGTGTACGTCTGCAGAAACTGATAGAAGAGGTGTCTCTCTCTATTTTTTTTTTTTTTTTTTTTATATTACATGCAGATCTCCAGATTTTTACAAAGGTAGAAAGCCTATGAAGATTTATAGAAAATCAAGACTCTCTCCCTCGAACATAGTCAAGCAGTATGACAAACTATTTACTGCCTTACACAATGGGCTACAAATGTCATATGTGAAAGAATAAACATCTAATTAGGAGAGGACATTGAACCTAGGAGGGTGAGAATTATCATGGATATATGAAAATTATCAGGTAGCTTTAGAAACAGAAAACCAACAGAATTTGGCCATGTCAGATGAGGGAACATGTCTGTTTTAGAAAAGAAAACACAACAGTCTCTGACTCCTCGTGGAAAAGACTTTGTAGTTTATATATCAAAATACAGTCTGGTGGCTTGTCAGTTGAGTAATACTGATGGACACTTCTGAATCCCAGGCACTCTTTTAATGAAAATGTCTGAAAGTCATTTGTAGCTACACACGAATGCCTCTGTCAGGGTGAATATCAATACTCTCTTTACACTTTCTTTATGTAATTCTGGTTTAGGCACTTTGGATTTGCACAGAGCTGAACAGCATCATCTTGCAAAAGACTCACCATCAGTAATGCAATACCGGGTAACTTACACTTTCATTTAATTCCCTAAAAAGTTTTGACAGGAAATACAGATCACACACAAATAGAGACTGCATGAAGATACCCCATCCACAAGATATTATGACCACCCCTGAGGTTTTCAAAGCCTTGCTTGTACTAAAAAATTCACTAGATCTTTGGTCACCACAAAATACAGCCATGAACCAGGGTGCTCTCCCAAAACCTTCAAACACTGAAAAGAAAGGCTTTATATTTCAGAGCCAAAATAAGTATAGCGAGGTGGGCTGGAAGAAATACAGCAGCACTGGGTTTCTGTGCGAGGAAACTCTCATTTGTGCAAAACTTTCTATGTTGTCTTGGTGAATCTGCTCCATTAGCTAAAGTCAGCTATTAAAATTGTTTTGCAATTTAATAGCTGCTTTAAACAAAGCATCCCCATGAGTCAGATACAGATATTTACTTATGCTCCATATGAATACACACACATGTATCTATATTCACACACCATTAGATCTATATGGACACAGAAACAGACTTGCATTATCTCCTCTCACAAAAAATAAATAATATCTGCATTATCTGTCAGAAACATACATTTTATACACACCTGCATGTTCATACACACACGGTGTTTGAAACAGAAATTAAAACCAATTCCATTTCTAATGACTATGTTTATACTGTGATTCAGCCTATTCATAAGAACAAATTCAGCCATAGAGTAAAAATTTCAAGAGATGACAAAAATCCAGCTACAGAAATAAGATGATGATCCTTTTCTAATGGTAAGTCTTCCAAGTTGCAAGTAAGGTACAGAAACGGGTAGGAGCAAGCCCAGTTTAAAGCTCGGCCTAAAACCTGCAGGTTGGCTCCCCTGAGAAAAGTTGCTGTAACACATGCAGGTCTTTAAACCAGATTTCTGTATTTGGTTTGGCTGGAGAACTGGGGTCACACTTCTGTGTAGCAGAAGCAGCACCACCTATTTACTTGAGCCCAGGCAGGAACTTCCAATGAAGTTTCTCCAGCCCACCAGATACTGCTTGCATGCATTTCTTGCTTTCTGAAGTGGATCCTTTTTCATCATAGCAGAGGAATTCTTTCTAAATTGCAATTTAAAAATTAAATCCAGCTGACTGAATCTTCATCTAAATTCAATGCTTTTAAAGCAAAGTTCAGGCATTTTCCTGTAAATGCAAAGATTAAAACAATCCCACCCAAGACCGTAAAACCAATAAGTTAAATACTGGTGTTGTAAACTAATTCCCTATGGTTTCCATTATTTACATGCACACCTCAGGTACTGTTTTGCCTTAATGGGTACAAGATCATACAAGAATTTGGTGGGGTTAGTTGGTGGGTTTTAATGTTAACATTACTAAAACAGATTTTTGTGTGTTAATCTATTTTTACGTTTTAGCCTG
Organism: Thinocorus orbignyianus; assembly: GCA_013400375.1. Lineage (NCBI taxonomy): Eukaryota > Metazoa > Chordata > Aves > Ciconiiformes > Thinocoridae > Thinocorus > Thinocorus orbignyianus. The sequence continues at coordinate 362,364 of VXBW01005307.1, forward strand.
GAAAATAAAATGTAACCACATTGCCAATGAAAACCAAAAAAATCTTTTGCTGTACATTTCTGCTGGCTGACACATCATCCCTGCAAATAATTGTCTTTCTCTAGAAAGCCTTCAACTTCGCACCAATCTAAAAGGACAAATGACACATCTTCCACCTTAGGAACATTTACGCAAACTTGGATACTTTGGCAACACAGTACAGCAGCTCCTGACACACAGACTCATGTCTTCAACCCAACAACTCTACCGTATTTTTAAGGTTGAAATATGAACTCAAGCTCAAATTGTCACTTTCTGTTTGAAATACTCTGCAGTGAGACACAAGGTAAGATTGGTTTCTTCAAAAAGAATAACTAGAAGAATTATTTTTTCTCCTCCTATGTTTTAAACCAGCACATACAATCTAGACCATTGTATGAAACTGATAACATTTCAAGGAGGAGTGTCAAGAGGAACATTTTTTGGTGACGTGAAGGAATAAAATTCCCCAGTCTACTTTCTCAGAAGAAAGTCCTAGGAAGGACTGGAACAAACTCTGAATAACTGCTACCAAAGGATGGTTCAAGATAAACTAAATTAATCCAAGATTTCTTACTCAAATAATCCCTGGAGAGATACACAAGCTATGCAAACTAGGAAAATCAGATTCAGTTTTTTCTTGGCTGATCTCATGCAGGTGCACCAGGCAGAGAAATGCCCAGCAATAAATTGAGCCCACTCTATTTATTTATGTAAAAATAAGTTCTGTTTATCTTAAACTCCTTCCCTTTGTGGAAAAGGAAAGTGTTAGGGAGTGCCATACACAATACACTAATTACAATCACTTTCTGCTTCAATAAAGGAAATACAAACTTCCTGCCTTGGCAAGGGCTAGAATGTCTCAAGCAGGTGGGAGAAGGACCGTGTTAAATGCCTAGACAGCAATGCGGAAGAAAAATATTTCCTATGTTTTCTATTCATGTACTAATCCAGAAAGTATAATTCACAGATGTAAAAGGTACTGCCTTAATCATTTGTTCTACTTCTACGATAATTAAGATGGCATAGTAAGCAATTTCTTTTTTAATTATATGAATATCAAAATGTTAAATGATCTGTAAAGCTCCAGGAAGTTCTGATGCTTGTGGTCACAAAATACACTCCTCCTCCCCTTTCACAGAATTAGAAGTTAAAATGAGTCTTCTGGGCATACTACAACTTGGTCAGTAATTACTTCGTAGGCATTCTTCCTAATTCTTCCAAATGGATGTATTATCACTATGAAATCATTGCTCAGTATTGATATTACTGAGCAGGTGCTTCACTCCAAAGGGAACTTCATTACTTAATCCAGCACTGAAACACTATCTCTTAAGAAAATGGAAATATTGCCAAGATAGTAGATGATTCATGAACGCAAAATTCCATAGGCATATTTTGATTAAAGAATATTCCCAGGATGAAAAGTTTCCAGCCAATAATTATGTTTTCAGAAATATACGGAACTGACCATTAATTAGTATGTTCTAAGTAATCCTGACATTTTCATTGGGAAAATAAAATATTAGGGCCACCACCCTTCTCAGGCCAGCAAAGGTCCATTAGATCCCCAAATACTTGAAGATTCCTTTCTGGGAGAGTAAACAGCAAAGACGTATGACAATAACATAAAATATTTCATACGGAAAGTATGTAACTAATAGTGCATATGCTTATCTTCATCTTTCAGACTTTTTCCTCACTGCACCCCCTGCACTTCCCTTATCTACACGTTTTCATTTTAGCAATTCAACTTTTTAAATCCAAAGATCTTTATCTTCATGTCTGTTGTGGATTGGTACCTACCACTATTCGTAATCTACAGGAAATGACGCTGTAGGCACAGAGAAAACCTATATACATGACATCACACTGATTGATGCTCTGCTCTGCTCCTAGGCACATGGGTCCATGTTAATGCTGGCATCAGTAAAATCACAAAGCAGCTACTTTAAGCAGAGCTGGTTGAGAACTTAATTTGCTGTTTGAAGAACACAAAAATTTTCCATCAAATGCATTACTTTACAAGTCAGATCAGTTTATTTTTCCCAGCTGAGAACCAGGTAGGTTTAAATAATGTGAGTCTCTCACGGATCATTTTGAAGCAGAGAGATAGAAAGAAATTCTTTATGGGAGAGAAAAAGAGGAATTCTTCATGTCAGTGAGCTAACCAGCATCCCACAGGTCACTTCCAGCCAGGCCGCACCCTTTGTCTTGCAATGCCCAAAACCCAACAGCTGAACATTACTCATCAGATTTACCACTGTGTCCTTACAGAAACAGAGGCATGCTGTTCTAACATAGCTAGCATAGCTATTAGAAATGGCCCTTGCAGTCATACAGATCATAAAGTGAATGACAGAACTGCAGACCCACTCCTGTTTGTGCAGAGGTTAGACTATCATGCCCTCCACAACTGTCTTATTAGCTCAAAAAATTCTTCATCACAGAGCAGAGAATAGTGTTGCTTTCTGTTGCTCGGAACTGTAGATCTCAATAATTACTCTGCAATAACTGCAATTGGACAAAACCAGTAATTACTGTGAATAACACCTTGCAAAGTTTTATATGTTGCAATCATCACACGGTCTCTGCAAAGAGAAAGCAATAGACTCAGGCAAGTCAAAAATAACAGGCCCACAATAATAGATGCACAAGCAATTGTTATTGTCTAGTAAGATGAGCTTGGCAGGAAAATATATATATAACTGTTTTGTTGTTACATAAAAATAAAAAAAGATTAAAAAAAAGAACAATTTCAAGATAGTAGAGCATTTTCTAGGAGTTCATTAAGTAAGAGAACATAAACCCACGTATTTTAGAGCAGTGCTTTTTAATGGAATCCCGATAGATCAGTCTTCTTATTGCTACTTAAATCATACTTTACATTTTCAGAACAGTTTTTCAGTGAAAAAAACCAACACAAAATATTTGCTTGGCTCTCACAAAGCTACAAGAAAAACTATATGACACGTATCTGTCGACTGCTAACAAACCTTTACCACACACCCACCACTCTGATTTTAGGAAAACTCTATGTCAGATCGCAATACATGCTAACCTGGTAAATTCTGACTTGGTTATTATAAGGTTTTTATTACCTCAAAGATGAGAGAAATGTTTTTATCCAAATGAGACACTCCTAATTCCAACAAAATCCTACCTGCATATTCCTAAGAGTTTAAAAAGCTGTAAGAACAAATGTATGTTTCCTACTCAATCGTCCCAGCTTCTTTTATTCAAACTTTTATCCCTTTGACCCCACCTTTTCCCACAGGGTTTCTTTTCCTGGCCAGGAAAATTAGTACCAGAATATTATTTCACAGACAGTTGATTCTTTCAGGTTTTTTCCCCCATCCGAAAGCAGGATGCAACAGAATCTCTCTCAGAATCCTGTTCTCACAAGTGTTTGCCCCCTTTTTCACAGAGAAGTGGTTCAGATGCAATCAATGGACAAGGGCTGAGAGCCATTTAACTTTTTATATGTTTTTCCATCCTCCTGTTATCAGTTCTATATCTTAATCCTTCTATGTCTGGTATGCATTGTGAATCACAGACTAGCTCTGGATGCCTGGAAACTGTTGGGCTTCCTTAAGAACATCTCCATATCTTTTCCCACCCCAGAACTTCAGTGTACTTTGGTGCACAGACTTGCGAGTGGACATAAAGCTTTCCATACAACATGTAATACATCTTATGGAGTTAATTTCAGAAATATACAGTTTGGTCCCAGGAATACAGGTTTCAGTTCAATACAGCCACAGAATTCTGTGGAAAAACAGTTTCTTGACCTCAAAGCCTAATGAAACATCAAATGTGTCCGCTCTTATTTTTAGATGTATGCTCTGCAATGCCATATTCCTTAATATAAGGCTGACGAAAATGTTCCACCAGCAGCCGTTGGTTTCTCTTTGATAGCCAATGCATATCTCTGCTTTCCAAGTTTCTGTAAACACATCATTATAAGGAAGGCCAGTCTTACTTTTCCCAGCCTTCTTCCTAATTATGCGCCTTCTGCCAGGAAACTTTCACTTTTTTTTTTTTTTTTTTGTCTTTGCTACTAAAATTTAAACAAATACCTGCTACAGACTTGGAAAAGAAAAAACAATATCTGCAAAGCCATTACTGTTACAAGTTACAAAGTTACTAAGTAACACCAAATTCCTTTGAACACTCAGTGATAAACATTTGACAAAAAAAGTTAGCCAGAGGAGTACACCATTACTAGGTCACCAAATATGTCTTCCTTACAGACTAATGAATTCCATGGGACAAAAAAANCAAGCCAATATTTTGATTTTGGTTAATTTTTGTAAGAAGCCATAGCAAAGTTTTCTGAAACATCCAAGTCTCCTGTTAATTACCAGCTCTCTTCTCATCCAGGACTAATCACAGGGTTCCTGCAGAAATCTCCTACAAAGCAGGCTGCGAAAGCACTCTTATCTCACTGCTCTGCCACATTTACCAACAAGCTCCAAACTGCTTTAGCAAGCCTTGATCTACCGAGACACAGACGGCGGCTGCCGGCACCCCAGCATCCTTCCATCCTTCCCCAATTGGGAACGCCGAGCGGATGGCCAAGGTCTGCAAATACAGCGCATCAGCCAAACCCGAAGGCACCTCCAGACGAGGTGCCAAACGAAAAGGGCAAGAAACAGCCGTGCGAGAAGGCAACCCTCGAAAGAAAGGCGGTCAGCCCCGTTCCACCACAGCACCACCTCAGCTGCCCTCACCCCTCGCTTTCCATCACCGCTTCTGCCGGGCGCTCGCCTCGCCCGCAGCAAACGCGTCCCAGCTCAGGAGGAGCATCCCACACCCCGCATCCCGCATCCCGCCGTCTTACCTCGGCTCGGGCCGCTCTCACATACCCGAGCGCAAGGTCCGGGGGGCGGCGGGCGGCGGGGCGGGAGCGGCGCGGTTGCCGCAGGTACCGGGCCCTATATAGCGCCGGGCGGGCGCAGGCAGCGCGCCGTGACTCAGGGAGCCTCCGCCGGCGCGGCCCACAACGGCGGCTTCACGTTAAGAGTCCCGCCACCACCCCGGGCTCCCCCGCGCCTGCCGGAGGCGTTACCCGGCCGCTGGGAACGGCAGGGAAATGCCGGCTTCCCGCAGCGAATCGCCATCGGGATCGTCTTTCCCTCTCGCCGCAGACTAAGTCTTAATTACTCTCCCCTCGGAGCTGCGAGAACTGGGTCTTTTTGTCGCGCTTTTTGGCCAAAAAAGGCTCGGGCCCCATACTGGAAGTTCACTGTCTTCCCTCCAGGAGCTCGGCAGCCACAGCCAGCAGAAGAGCTTGAGAAATCTCTGCTAAAGCAGAAGCAGACGCTGCAGCTGCCTAGAGAGTAGAGGAAACATCCCAGGCTCCTCCATCCTGCCATACAGCTGCACTAAACTGTTGCCACCAGAGTTTCACTAACTTTGCTGCACAGAAAAAAGTTTCCATGATTTCCACCGCATTTTTGTCTGCATGACAGAGTGGGCAGGATGGCTACACGTTTTAATGTAGAACTGCAGAAACATCAAGTTACTCTTTCAAGCTTTTTAACATTTTTTTTTTTGTTCCTTTTTAAATAATATTTATGGCAAGTCCCCAAGTTTTCCAGTTACACTGAATTTAAAACTTTTTTTTAGAAAAATCATATCACTCTATTGCACACTTTAGTCATCTGTAAACAGTCTTCTGTCTTCTTCACCTGTCAAAGGATAGCATCAGAGTTCAGAGAACATTTACTGTATGGTACAAAAAGCATGCTATTTTGCAGTCTACTTACTCAAAACCAGAGTGCCACTTACTGTAAATACATTAATTTCTACTGTATATTCCACTGAGGCCATCATTTGGAGGTAGACAGTTCTTTTTCTTTATGAAAAAGATGAAGACTGAAGAACAGATTTCTTTTGTTGGTTCATACCCTTCCTACCAGAACCCATTTGATCTGGATCCAGTGCCTTCTTACAGGTTACATGCCAACACCAGTTTCATAAGTAATCATAGAATGTAACTAATCATTAGGAACACCTACTTAAACCAAGATGGACAATCTCAAAAGATACATCTATAAAACCTCTATTCTCAAGTCCATGCTTAGTCCACAGAGGCGATCGGTGGTATCGTTGGTATCACTTGAATGTTCTACAATGTGGACAGCAAAAAAGAAGTGTACGAACATGTTGCCTTTTATCTTACTGGTATTAAACAACCTGGACAATAGCTAAGAGATGTTAGGGCACCTGAAACTAAGGGTGCTCCTCTTCTTTTAGCTCCACTCAGCAGTCAGTGTGTACTACAGTCCAGCTCTGGATACTGGGAATCTATTTGGCTTACACAAGAACATCATCATAACTAGTTTCCTCCAGCTGACATGAACCCCCAAGATAAGCAAGACCTGAGAAATTTCATTGTACAGTGGATGATATGGAATCAGGTGGCACCGGAAATTCTCTTGTTTACTCAACCCCCTTCACCTTTTTTGACCACCCAGCTCTCTTTAGGACTCAGAACTAACTCCACATCACTCAATCGCTCTAGAATGTAACGGAGAGAACAGAGGAATGCTGTCAACTAGGAAAGAAGAAGGGGGAAATAAAGCATCTCCCTGTTGCTAGAACAAGAGAGTGACATGCTGGACCTTGCAGCGAGAAGACTGGCACTGCACTAGCACTCTGTTTCCAATTCTGGTACATGGCTGGGGGGGAGAAGCACGGTGGCTCATGCATGTAGTATTAGAGATAGCACAAAGATAAAACAAGTATCACTAATCACTAATCCATTCTCTATATGATTTTGGGTAAGTATGCTCGTCAAGGATAGTATTTTATCGAACAAGTAGAACATAGTTCAGCCAGTAATAGCTGCAGGTAATCTAACACACACAACAAAGAACAGGCTGATGCACAGTAGGAAAAGCCAATTACAGAAAACCAGTATCTGGACTCATGTCTCTTGACTGCACCTTCTCCTTTGTGTTTGATTATAGCAGAGTGAGTTCCTATTGCAGTAAAGATAACTGAGTTCTCTGACATTTTCTTCTGTCACAGCTCTTACATTGCACATATTTTGGACACATGTTTCAGGATTTTTGGAGAAGAATTTTATGTCTACACATGTATGCTTGTGTTCCCTTCATGGGGATGGAAGATGAAAGCAGAAAGACAGCTTGTGCCTATCAGCTTAGTTCAAGACACTTGCTTCTCTGTGACTCCACAAGCATAACTGGGCACGGAAAGTGAAAACGAAGCTCAGCTTACTGGGAACCAAACATGAGGCACAAAGTGAGATAAAGAACCAAAGAGAAAGGAAACAAAACCATATGCTTAACTTAAAACTTAATATGATCTGTGATTCTTTCTTGTAAACAACTTTGCCTATCATTCCAGCTCCAGGAACATTTGTTTCTAGTTTAAGGATTTTCCAACTACATGTACAGCGTGACTGGGAAACTGAAATGAGGGAAACTTATTTACAAGTAAAAAGAGAATTGTGTACAACTCAAATGAAGACCCAGTATTTAAGTGAAACATTTAAAACATAATGACAATTATAACAAACAGGTTTCAGAAAGATGCAGTAAAAAACCCAACAAAAATTAATTTCTGTGAACTAGTAGAGGTAGCGGTAAACACCATCAGTACAACAGGGAAACACCAACCTGACTGAAGTTGTATAAGGGGTTTTGTTGCTAGCATTCATTCAAATTTTGAGAATCTTCACAAGAAGATGATTCTCTTTTTACACCATATTGTAAATAAAGTGAAATAAGCATTGCTTAAAGTATGAAAAGGGATGACTCCAGAGAAAAAAAGCTGAAAATGCAGAGAGAAAACCTTACACAAAGTAATTACATCTCCAGCAATCTGAGTGAAAACAAATGAAGATAAAACAACCAATGGACGTTCCTAAACTACTCAGAATAATTCACAGTACTAAATACAACCTTTTTGCTTGCAGTGTATCTTCAGCGAAGGAAGTGTATTTTAATAGAGTATACATATATTGCCATCCACAATAGTAGTTTCCAGTTGCTACTACACTACGAATAACGACATGCATCTGTTCTCTTTCTTCTATTTGCCTACTTGGTTTTCTATTCATCATGATATGCAAAATTTTAGCATCCTAGCTAGTGAATAGCACAGACATTAAAAGCTACATTGGAGTGTGCAGTTCTGATCGTGCCAGTTAAGACCAGATCTCTCAAATTTTTGAAATCAAAACAGGATGTGTTTCAAAAAGAAAATGACCAAAAAAAAAAGAAAACCCACTAGAAAATTCTGAGGTCCAGGAAGAAGTTGTGATTGAGATTCAAATGGTCTTTTCTCCATGGGGGAGACACATGACACAAGATTCTTTTGGTCTTAAAAACTGAACTGGAAATTAAAGAATATTGGCATGCCTGTAAATCAACCCAAATAGTATTCAACTAGCCACAATGGAGCTTTGCATCATATTACAGTTCAAACATTGTTAAGCTCAGAGGGAAATGGGAGTAACATAAGACACTAAAGGGCTAGAAGAGGGAACTGAAAGAGTTTACAAGCTTTCAAACTGATTCATATGCAGCTGACTGAATTCAATGATTTATGGAGCCCAATCCAGCAATCTCCCTGTTTTTCTTACATAAAGGAAATGTATCCCACTTACACTAGCTATGCAAAATAAGTTTCAACATGCCAACCATTGTGGATTTTTAATTTTTATTTAAAACAAAAAAATCTCCATAAAATTACATCCCCTTCCATACTGTACTTGACAACATTTAAACACTTTGTATGGGGATTACTAAACCAGGAACAGGACACAGATTTTCTTGGAATGCTTGAGAGTTTGAGATTATTTAGAAAGCCAGAATGCAAAGTCAGGTTTTCCTGAAGACAAAAGGGGCTAATTACACCTCTGAAACAGCAATTGCTAAACATGTACCAGTCCAGAGCACTTAGCACTATTTCAAAATCTCTTGAATCCCATATTACAACCATCCTGTACTACCTAACTTTGCTGGTTTTGGCAGACACTGAGGTCATAACTGTAAATTGCTTTGTTTGGTATTATTTCCTGCTGGTGAAATTCACAGTGTCTGAACTAGGAGTACTAAGTTGCTTATGGCTTTTGCTTTCCTTAGCACTTATGGAGAATAAAGGATCACGTCTGTTACAAGAAATATTATTTAAGCAAAGCTTTCCCATCACTTTCAATTCTGCCAATACACACCATCAAAATTGCGTGTTTTACAAAGAGCAAACCATACCTAGAGCCAACATTTGACAGCATATCATACTGCAAAGTGTCTGAACTATTAAAACATGATTCATCAAAAATGAAAAGATGACCTTTTCCCAAACTTCTAATTACACAGAGGAAAACAAAAATTAGAAGTTCCTATTGCTGAGGCAATTTTCATAAGAAAGCAATTACCATTTTAATGGACATATACATATACACACACATGCACATGTACAAGGCAATGAAGTGACTCATGCTTAAGTCTTTCTTTGCTATAATAGTAATTAATTCACCTTTTGGTCTAAAATAGCAAGGGTCTTTAGGGTACAAAGATGTTTAAATGATACTGATTAGACTTACTGTGTAACCCCTATGATAGCATGGACTAAAACTATGGGCCTACTATATGGCCACTTTCTAACGAGGACCTGGAACAGTGATGGTTGAACAACAAGCATACAGAGAAGTGAAGCATCCCAATGCTTTAATCCTTAAAGTACCTAGATACTTTGGTACCCACAATCTTAGTCTGTTTTGACTGTGAGTAATCCAGAAGAATTTCCTGGCCTTTACAGTTACTAGTATAGCAATGTGTATGATCTCTGGAAACGGCTAGACTAAAATATAGCAAAATAACCCAGAAAACTATTCACTCCTCAGACTCAAAAGGATTTTGATCTGTTTTTAACTGCCAGTTTCACTAACTCCACAAAGGAGAGCTATTTTGTAAGTTTTTGTCCAAGTTTTCTCTCCCAAGCTGTGCAGCTGGTTCTGCCCTGTATTTGTTTCCCAACTTGAGGCTTTTCCTTGCACTTTCATTCTCCCTCAGTCCGCTACTTTTCTCAGATTCTCTATTTTTTTTTATTAGTGAAATAAATTCGAAGACACCTGTAATATTCTTCTGGTTCAGTAAACGTGTTGGAATGATCAAGAGCAAAATAACCTCTTTGGTTTTGTTAGTATTGTATCTCTGACTTCTTCATTTCATAATGAAATAGGTATAACACTCTTCAGCTGTGATATCACAATCACATTGGCAAGCATCACTATGGATCCATGACAGGGCTACCTACAATTCAGACGCTTAAATTGTCAGGAGGCTTATATAAAGTCACAGATGGTTACAGCAATTTGAATGTCACCCGTAAGTCCTTCCAAGTTCCCAACTCAAATCTCAACACTACATTCCCTCCTTTAATACTCCTGATACGGTAATAGTGAGTGTGTTGTATCTTTCAATTAGTTACACTTTAGCAAGATACAGCTGCTGTAATTTGGAGGCCTGTCAGGAAAGACAGAAAAGCTGTTTCTTCTGAGTCAGGCCTCCGCACAATATTTAAAATGTTTTCCAGTAGCTGTTTATGAGCTGATCTGGTCACAATTTCAAGATCAAGGCAGAACTTACTTCCTTTCATCAGGATGTCAAGCTCATAGTGCATGTAATTGTTTGCTATAAAGGCTGTGAATTTAGGAGACATTCTGTTGCTAGCGTTTTGAAACCAAAGCAAACCAGGCCAGTATGCTAAATCTTCCTGCTGAAGTTTGTACCCACAGCTATTCAGTTGTCTCTGTTCTAGTTTTCACACAGTCAGCAGAGATCACAGCTGCTCCTGCATCTACCGAATATTTCTGCTGTGTTAATTCTTCCTGCTCCAAGTAAGTCTGAAGTGAGAAGGTGAATGGTGTTCTGTGCCTTTTCCTGCCAGGAATAAGGCCTTTTAAATTCAGCCCGTATAAGTAGAAAAAAACCCTCCCCAAATGTCCCAAGACACTAGGGATTAGGATTGTAGGTTATGAATCCCATACCTATGTTTAAAACAGTAGCTTACTTGCAAATCTGACATCACAGAGTCTTTTTCCACCAAGTTATTTTGCTATGAAATGCTTTTCTATCAGAATTGTCAAGATGTTCCCCCTACCCGCCCCCCACCAGTACTCATTTTCTTCCCTTTCTCTCCTACTGTTCTCAACTGCAAATGCCCCTCAAACTCCCAGGGGTGCATGTGCGCCCTTTCTAGATGAATTTCTAAGTTTTCATTAGAACACTGCAGTAGACAAAAATTCATAACCTGTTTTCCTAATGCCTGAAATCATCGACAATGGGATTTTTTTTCCCCTGGCAGAGGAAGACTCATTTATCTTCAGGCTGCTAACCAAGGGGGCTGCCAAAGACCCCTCCTTTCTCCACAAAAAATCTCTAAAGAACTTTCAGAAACATGAGAAAATATGACAAACACAGCTTGAGCTCTTCAGCTTTGCTGGCAGGAGATTACAGGGGGACAACGACAAGTTCGTGAGCCTTGATCCCCTGCGTTTACCTCCTCGCTTTTAACGACAGAGAGCGGCTTCCCGCAGCAAGCCTGCACCCCCGGCTTCCCCGCCCCCCCATCCCTGCTCCTATTCTGAAATCCTCCAGCTCCAACTTCCTTATTTGGTTGCCGGCGCTGTTCTTTGTCTGCCTGAACCCCCCCGGGCCGCGCCGCCCCCGGCCCGGCTCCAGCGAGGCCACCCCTCCCGGGCCCCGGGCGAGCAGAAGCGGCCATGCCCATGTAAGGAGCACCTTCCCCGGGCGCCGGCGGGGACNGAGCAGCCTTACCTCTAACAGCGGGAATCCCCCCTGGGTTTCCTGGCGACCCCCCCCAGCAGCGGTGTGTGCAAACCACTGGCAGCAAGACAAAGGAAAACGAAGTTACGGAGTTCCAGTGTAAAAACTCTCAGATTCTTGCCATACTTTTCATTGTTCTCTAGAACAGCGTGTCCTTTGGGGATTTCACCGGTGCTTTCGGCAGAGGAAAAGGAATCCCTCAACAGCGCTACCTGTTTCTTGAGAAGCAGATATTCTGTTATGCTACGTGAAGAAAGCAAGCGAGACTAGTTTTGCTCTCAAAATACCCCTGCACTCCTTCAAGTAGCATTGTAAAGTGCAGCTTACCTGCGGGGAGTGGCTGTACAAGCAGAACGCTTCCTGTTCTTACTGTTGCTTGATCCTTAGTTTTAGTAGCACATCAGGTACCTCATGAGAAAGAACTTACAGTCTAACTGTACATGTAAGAGCAACAGCGAGCAGGGAAGAATGCTTAAATAAAAAGCATTAGCCCTGCTGGTCACTGTATTTTTTGTCCATATCTTTGAGATGCAGTCTTTCTGAAGTGGAATATCACAGGCATGTATGTGATAGGATTTTTTTAATAAATACCAAGGAATCCTGCAGAAAGTGATTCCTTTCTTTAAGTTTAAATATGAAAATGGTAACAGATCAGCAGAATATACACTGAATACATCTACAGTGACAACTGAAACAAAGTGTATATGCAGATACCTCTATGTGACTAAGGAAATTCAGCCATGGCTCCTTAAAAGGCATACCCTTTACAAAGTGATGATTCAAAATTAGTAGAAGTCTTGTGAGACAGCCCTCTCTAAGGCAGGGTGACAAGAAGCAGCATTTTGCAACAAATTAAAGAAGAAGTTGTAGCTAAACTTGTAACTTTCTAATTCTGCTTGGGGGTCTGGAAGCATTCCCGTATTTCTCAATGCATTTACTTTAGTATTAGGTTGTGAAAACAAATCCTTAAGTAATGCTAAAAGTTCTTCCATTATTGCAAGCTCCTGGGGGTGTTTGGTTGAAGCAGAAAACAAGTAGCAGACTGGAACAAAGAGAGCACTGCGCTAACTCACTGATGTGCAGGGCAATAGCGACTGCTCCTGCGCACAAGTGCATGAAAAAAATAATTAGAGAGAGTACAAAGGTGCATTTATAACCACCTTCCCGTAACACTCCTTCAGCTGCACCAAACATATTAAGCCAGTTGTATTTTCAGCTCAACAGAACTGACTCTGGTATTTTTACATTGCATTCTTGCCCTCAATAGAGGCCTGAACAAGTTTGTTTACTTGTCAGAAACTCTCAAACTAGAAAAACTTAAGGAAACAGCTTAGTAAAATAGCAGAATAAGAAGTATATTGACCACATCATATTTACATTACATGCATAAACCAGCATGCTAAAATTCACCTCAGAAAAAACCCCACCAAACAACTTATAGCGATATAAGAAACAGAGGAACAATTTAGTAGAATTTATCTCCAGAAAAAAACTCCTGTTTTCAGTTTATCTGTTTTGAGATTACTGTAATTAAAGCATTCTTAAAGAAAATGCTAGAATTAAAATCAGAAAATGCTAAAATTAAAATGCTTTAAGAATAAATTCAACAAAAGTCATAAGGTCATATGATTGTTTAATAGCAATTTCAAACAAAATGGGATGTCTCATGGAGCTCATCCTCTCCAGTGGTAAAGGCTGCAGCAGTACTGGTTTATTTCAGAACAACTCCATCATCTCCAGCAGGTGTTCAGGCTACTGACAAATAACTCACTGCTGATTCTGCATACAATTTACTGTCCAGGCCCTGTCATCTGACATCAGTTCTTCTGAATGGAATGAATGACACCATAGCATGTATGTTCAGGGTAGGAGGACATATCCTTTGACCTTTGAGGTGTTGCTCTACATTTGCTCTTATGCTGTTGTGCCATACTTGTCTTCTGCAAATAAGAGTATCTCCCTGCTGAATCATAGAACGGTTAGAGTTGGAAGGGACCTCAAAGACCATCAAGTTCCAACCCCCCTGCCATGGGCAGGGACACTTCCCACTAGACCAGGTTGCTCAAAGCTCATCCAGCCTGGCCTTAAACACTTCCAGGGATGGGGCATCCACAATTTCTCTAGGCAACCTGTTCCAGTGCCTCACCAACCTCATGGTGAAGAATTCCTTCCTAATATCTAATCTAAATCTCCCCTCTTCCAATTTAAAACCATTATCCCTTGTCCTGTCACTTCACTTCCTGACAAAGAGTCCCTCTCCAACTCTCCTATAGGCTCCCTTCAGATACTGGAAGGCTGCTAGATGGTCTCCCCGGAACCTTCTCTTCTCTTCTCTTCTCCAGGCTGAACAGCCCCAGCTCTCTCAGCCTGTCCTCATAGGAGAGGTGCCCCATCCCTCTAATCATCTTTGTGGCCCTCTGCTGGACCTGTTCCAACAGTTCAATGTCCTTTCTATGCTGAGGACTCCAGAACTGGACACAGTACTCCAGGTGGGGTCTCACAAGCGCAGAGTGGAATCACCTCCCATGACCTGCTGGTCACGCTTCTTTTGATGCGGCCCAGGATATGGCTGGCTTTCTGGGCTGCCAGGAAAGGAATGCTCTCAGGAAGCTATCTAAAAACTTGGATAAATGCAGATGAAATCTTAGGCCTCTACCCTTGCAGAAAGCATGATCTCCCAGAGATCTGGGCTCAACTCACTTTCAGTGATAATTCCAGACCGCTCTTTGTCTGGTCAAACAGGTTTCAAAGTACAGGTTTGTCTTTCTAAATACTCCAGAGAGTTAAATTACTACCAGGCACTCTTTCAGCACATAGACCATATGAGTTCCCCATGCCATCTTCGCATTTTGGTTGCACAATTGAATCCTTCCTTCTCCTCCCACAGTGAACTCACCCAACTCAAACTACTCCACTGCACACAGCAAATTGAGAGCTGCCACTTGACTGTGCTGTGGCTGAGTCTCTCACAGGCTTGAAGCACTGCCCTTGGAGAACCTCACTGTAAGCTGCCTCGCCAGCACTTCTGCCAGAGCACACTGGTGCTGGTCAGCCCCATATCAATGCTACAGCAGTTTGATGTAGTCAAAAAATAGAGGGCTCTGCAGGAGCAGTAGAAGAGAAAAGTGGCAGGAAAGATCACATCAGTAACTCAATGGGCCTGAGTACTTCTATCATCTGAATATGAAGGTATCAGATACTGGTGCACAACGATTATCAAGTTTAGAGTACTGGCAACAACTCTTTCAGCCTGCTGCCTGGGAACACTGAATTCATAAACTACAAATCCTTTACAATTATTAAAGCAATTATGAAAACAATAAAAAACCCTCAGAATTTTATCAGTAAAAGAAAACTGGATTTCTCCACTAGTGTTCAGCCTTGTAATAAAAATTAAAAATACTGGCATTATAACATAAGTACTAAAAAATCTAGTAATATTGTAAAACATATTCAGTAATACAATTGTACTTCTCAGCCTTAACAACTTAACATATCCTGGATATATAGATACACATACTGATAATAATATATTTTAATACAGAAGTTCAGGAAGTCTTCTGCCAAAGTATGAGAATATACATTGACTTAACTGATAAAAATAATTCTTTACAGATCTGCTGTACCTACACATCCAAAACCTAAACACCGTTTTCTTTTTGTTTGGAGCTAAGGGTTTTGTTTTTGTTTTTGTTTTTTTTTTTTTTAAAAACATAAGTGATCTGAAAAATGAGGCACATATGAATAGTGCCAGACTCAACACAGTTCTGTGTGGAGCTGAACTGGTTATCTCTTGCTCTTTTGAGAACTGACAGTTTTCTTCTATTTTTGGTTACTTTCTTTTAAACGCTTACTTTTCTTTGGCCAAGAAAATATATTTTGTTAAACTTTTATCCTTTGGCTACTTGGTTTCTTCAGATACCTTTCAAAATGGACTGCATTGAAAATCTTTGGAAATCCAGTTGACTGTATCAACTAGACTTCACTCGTCCACATGGTTCTTGTTGATTCTTCCAAATAGTTTCAGTAGATTTATAAGGTGCTACGTCTTTTTACAAAGATTTCCCCCCCTCCTCCAAATGTCACATTATTTCAAAACTTTATTATTCTATTATTCTAGATCACATTATTATTTCTGTCTAATCTACTAATTTTTCAGATATTGGGCTCATCAAGAATCAAATTAAACTCCTTGAAAACTATTTTTAAAAATCAGTGCTATATTTGCTGCCTTCAGTTTATTAGCTAAATATACTATTTCAAAGTATCATCCCAAATTGTTTCGACCACTATGTAATCTGTAGGCTTTATTTATTTTCTTTTTCTAAACACTTTAGATACATTTCAAATAGAGACATCCACACTGAAACCAAGATGGTACTGCTTGCTGAAAATTTCTCCCAGAACTTTCTTGGAATGTTATGGAATGCACACTTCCAAGTGTGCAGGTATCCATAGGCAGCCACACTGACACAGGCAAAGAATGATTATTTCCCAGTTTAAAATTTATCTCCACAGTTCAGCTGACCATGTTTGTATGGAATCACAAGAAAGACAGAGACAAGACTTTCCTGTCTTGATATTTTCACCATGATAAGAAAAACAGACAGCTGATACAAAAAAGAACTCTGCGCCATGCACTGCATGCCTGAATTTACAGCATCACATTAAATACTTAAACATAACTGTACAGAAAGCCTTTTCATGATGCTGTAACTATCATATCTAAAAAGCATACTTTTTTCCAACTATCATGGATTTTTGTCAACTAAATATAAGTGGGACTCTAAAAGAAAGGTCGTCTTTTACTGAAGCCAAAAACATTTGCTTAATATCAAGACTTTGGTAAGCAATATTTAATTACTACACATAAATTTAGCATTTGAACTGAATTCTCATTTAATCTTAATGCATGCTCTTCTGATTACAGACCCACACGAGCAACATTAACTATATATATATATATGAATGGCAATCATGCTTTCATATCAAAATAGTATTGCCAGAACTTTCAGTGTTGAAGTACTAAAATATATTCTGGGGGAAACCTGAGTAAAAGCTACTCTGAAATACAATGCAGTTATGAGTGGTAAAAAGTCATACTTTTGACTTCTATTTACAGCAGCAGCCAAGGACAATGTTCACTTATGAGAGAGTTGGGCACAAATTAATGGGAATGGGAATATGTATAGTTGACGTGCTTCATTGGATTGCACTGAGGTCTGGAAAACATTTGCGAACATGTTGTCATCAACATGGACGAAATATGGAGGATGGCAGCAGAACTGACTGTCAATTGCCGGTAAATGACCACTCTCCATCTGGTCTGGTTTTAGGGAGAAATATATGCTGCATGATTTTGTTAAATTATAACTACTGAAATCTGCAACTGGTAAATAATAAATAAGAACAGACTACAGTGAAGAGCAACAGAATGAAATTAAGAAATGACAAATTGAAGCTCACTATATCAGAAAACTTGGCAGCATTATTCCATAGCTTAACTCATCTCACTCTGTTGGGTAAAATAGAAGATCCACAGATCAGACAGTGGTAAAGAGAGAATAAAGCAGTACTATAATAAAATTAACTCAGCAATGCAATATCAGTTTTATATTAGCTGAGTTGGTGCATTGTAATAGTGAGATCTTCTTCCTTTGTAGGAGTGATGTTCATTGGATGTTCAGGAGGAGAACAGAGTTTTTGAGCAACCAAACCCCACTACAATGTATAAGAAAGAGACACGCATTATGAAATCTGGGACTGTCACAGCACAATATATTACAGACATAATTTTGTCCTTTAGAAACCAGGTTTCTTCTTCCTAGACATTACAACATATTTAGAGGAGGAAAAAAAAAAAAAAAGAAAGAAAGAAAAAAAAAAGACTTCAGTAGTAATTTGCAATAACTGATCTTATGGGTAATGCACTCCTAGTGGGAGTTCAGAATGACTTAGTGTGAAGATTTGTGGACAAGATTTTTATGCTCTGTTTACATTTTCTGGGAGCTTAAGAGAAAACAGTCTGAAATAAGCTGCAGCTAACATGCTACAGGAAATGAAGGAAGAGAACCAGACTTCTCAAGAAAGATTTACATTTATGTAATGGTGATGGCTGTGTTTTGGCTTAGAAAAAGGAATGCAATTGTTCTGAAATACACAGAAAAGCTGTTGCCTGGTGCTTCTCCTTACTTAGTGGATCATGAACCACTCCAACACTGTATCAAAATGCTTTTTAAGAGAGCTCTTTCACCATTGTATGGTACTTTGTTTACAGACCAAAACTTCTTCTATCAGCAAGTCTCTGTGGCAACCAAAGAGACAGTAAACCAGCACAACCCTCACCTATGCCAAAGGTGTTGGTGTAACATCCACCAGGGCATTTTCCATGGTTACAGGTGAAAACATCCAGTTTGTTGGCATGTAGTAATATACTCTTCAAAGTATCGCACCATCTTTTATGAAAGATGTCCACAGCACATTGCTAGAAGAACCTGCAATCATTTGCTTACAGTTCTGCAAAATTTCCATTTGTGCTGAAATGGTGAACATCCGACCAGTTGTATTTTTTATTTATTTTTTTTTTTAAGTTTTATACAAGGAAGTGTTAGGGGCCTTTGACATTAAAGTTTTGAAGTTGAAATTAATGAAAGAGGAATGTGCTTCTTACATCTTAAGCATGTGAACACTTCTGTTGAAAATTAGTTTATTTGGCAGAGGATCTTACTAGTACCAGAAATGCCTTTTTTTTTTTTTTTTGCTACACTAAACTATGCCTATATTTGGCTAAATCATGAGCTCCTTTATTTAAAACTAGACAAACAAAAACGCTTCCTACCGAAAATTAAGCTTTGCTCATGCTCAATATGACATCACAATTTCCAGTCAGACTTTTTCCAGCAGGTCAGAAATCCATGGATTATATACACAGGATGGACTGCACTCGACCTCTGGACTGTTCCTGGCTTAGCAGGACTTTCCTAGAAATCCTGTTCTGAATCAGAGATACAAGGCATGAGAACCAAAACCAAGGAGTTTGTCTTGCCTGCATTCCCAACATTTGCTCAAGATGATGACAGGGCAACTGGATGAGATTCTCTATGAAGGTGAGAGAGTAAAGATTAAAGGGAATCACAGAAGACTGTAAAACTAAATTCTTGTACTTTATGAAGTACATAATGACTTTATGAACTTCTTTTCTTGTAATTTTTTTGTGATACATATGGGAAGAAATGGATGAACAAACTTGTCCAAATTGGTTTTAACTTCAATTTTCATCTAGTCTTACATGCTCAACTTCCACAGAACTCCTTTGAGAGAGTTTGCACCATGTGGCTCTTTCTGGGCTTCTCACCAGTGTTGTTGGGAAGCACCGAGTTTTACATACATCAGCTATTTAACTGAGATGAACATAAATGACAAAGGAATATGGTATCATAAAACTTCATTTTCAGGAAGACAGTACTGTAAAGAAAAATTGCAGTAAGCCAGAATATTAAAATGCTACATTTCATTCAATCAGGATTATTAGAACAGTTTTGGAGTATAAGACTGCATGCTTTGATGCCTTCTTAAGAAGCACACAACCCCTTACTCTAAATTACTTCATAGCTATCACTACATTTGTTTCTATCTAATTTCTGGTGAAGTTGGGGTTCCCCCTTCCCCCCTGCCTTACTTTTTTTTTTTTTTCATTATCTGGACAAGAACCAATAAAAAAAGTTGCACTGAATTTTGATTAAAACTTTACCCCTCTCCCTATACAATTGTATTAAAAATATAGTGATTTTCACTTTAAGCATGCAATAAAATGTCCACACTTGTGTTACAGGACAGAAATACCAATCCACAGATACCCAGAAGAATCTAAAGTATTCTCCAGTTCCTTTTCTTCTCTAAAAGAGGATTTTTTGATCATTAAAAGTGGAAATTAAATAAAAACAAAACCAGAATTCTCTTCAAAAACAAAGTTGAATAGGTATCATCATAGAATGGCCACTGATAAAATATTCTGGGAAGTCAATGAAGAAGTAGATATACAGACTTTCTTAAAAGTACTGAAATGAGATTTATCTGTACAGGTTTTCGTTAAGTACAACAACTCTGTAAGTATGCAGTTTCTGTGGTTTTAAAAAGACCATGCTCTGTAAAATTGCAATGTCCTGGTTTGAGGTATAACAGAACCAATTTTCTGTTCAGTAATTTTACTTTTTTGTTAAGCCTCTTCTAATTAACTGAACGCTGAATTTAACAGCTTTTTATAGAGACACTGTTCATTCTCAGAGTGGTAAAACCTGATTATGCAGAATGGCATATCTGAATTCCTCTAAATGACATTGTGCTTTCACATGGTTGTATTAGTTTTTAAGATCCTACTTGAATTTGTAACTAGACTTTAAAATTATAGCAGACTAAAAGAATGCGACGGAGAGAACAGATAACAGCTGCTAACTGATGACACATCGGTGCTAATAAACTTTGCTACTTTTGCTTTTACAGTTTTTACAGGCCATGAGAAGGCCTTTCTTTGGCAAAGCTAAACAACACACAACATTTGTATTCCAGAAGCATGATAAAAACTGTCGTTACTGAAGAGTGCTTCCAGGTCAGGGATGTTGTATCTCAATGCAAACTTTTAAAGGTAAAAGTTCCTTGGAGAGTATATGCCAAGGGAGCAGTACTGCAGGCCAGGGCCCAGGCAGTAATCTGTGTGATGCCAAAAGTTTTGTTAACTTCTACAAACATCCATTGTGATAGTACGTGCATCAGGAGCAAAGAGTGGTTCTTAAACAGGAAGTTTAATACATTCATCATTTGCATATTCACTAATTTGACTGATAGCAACAGTATGGATGTTGTTTACTCTGATTAGGAAGGATAACTGGAGGGTCTTTTAAATTTCTTGAAGCAAATTTATCCTCTAGCCCAACAATTGCACTTACCCAGAGGAGTTACTTTAAAAGTAGTTCAGTGTTATTTATTACATGTATTATGATCAAAAGGAAAAAAAATAAAACCACCACCAAAACCTCAAAATATAGTTCCCAAACCCATAGTAAATGAGGATTTTTCCATACCACAATAACAATTATGTTTCCAGCTAGAAAAGGACTGCATGGCAGATCTACAGCTCCTTTCAATAAACTGATGTTACTCACTGTCCAGAACTGGACTTTTAAGAATAAGTTTGGTCTCCTTTTTCCCCAGCAATGGGTGGGTGCCAACACAGAATGACCGGTGATTGCATGTTTTCCCTCAAAATTCTACTATTTTGATCAAGCTAAAATAATAATATGCTTGCAGCAAGGCTTTTTCTACAATACTATATAACACTATATATAATACTATATGGTTCATATTTGGAGAAATGTAACACCTTTTGTTAAAACACAGCCCTTACGATTAATATACACTACCATATGCTGGCTTACAACATTTTATTATGCTTACCTTGAACTTACAGAACTAGCAGAATCTCTTCAGAAAAAAAACCAACAAAACCTAAACCACTAGGAATTCAATAAGGATGATGGAGGTGAGGGAGAGTAAGACAGTTCCTCAATATACTCGTTGCCAAACATATTCTTGGATTACTTTGCCAAATGTAAGGTAAATCTTTTTCTGGGTTTGGCATAATGAGAAGTCCCTGTAGGTATCTTGTATAATGGAACACTATTTTGCTGCAGGCTCTGTTCAGTTTATGGAGAGTCTGCTCTGAAAGAACTACTGTGTTCCTTTTATGACTTTACACTCTGCCATTCTGCAAAACCTTCCTTCAGCGTCTTAGGAGGAAAGGAAGGGGTATCTAATTTTCACTAAGATACTCCACTGTGTTAGTTGCAGTTTGTTAGTATTTAGAATTTTGCTGTGGAATATTTACACTAGAGGACTTCAGAAAACAAGTTACTGTATTGAAATCAGCATCTACAGAATATACTATATAATGTGATAGGTGTACTGTCAAGATGACGGTCTGAGAGCGTCTGGGGCCAGGAGAATACTGCTATCTCTAAACTGAATCAATCTTTCTTGTATAGAAATTTCGAAACCAAACTCCCCTTATGACGACCCATTCAAAGTAACAACATTCATTATAAGTGTCTCTAACTGAATATTTATAGACTTATAAAATAAAAAGGCATTCCAACTAACAGTTGTTTATAGCTGTAATGAGATGGTTTTTTGTATGACCTCTCTCTCACACTAGATTTACTGCAATGCCTACAAGTTATTTAAATATTTTTTTTCACTGTAGAAATATTTTACAGATGTTTTGTACTTTAAAAATAAAATAACCAAAATTCCTTGCTCAATCACCCCATGGTGGTAAAATAACCACCCTCTGCAGAATTCATTTACATAATTAACACTGTGGGGAAAAAGAGAGTAGTCATGGAAAAAGGTTTAGCCATATACATTTATAGGTATTTGGGCAAATACTTTAAGGATGGCTCAATTTCTTCATGACAGGCCCCCAGCACTGTTCCAGCCTCACAGGGGAAGGACTCCCTGGTGATGTGCAGTCGCAAGCCAACTTTCTGACACACCTGAGGAAGACGAGCATGCCGGAAGATTCAAAGAAGAAAAATTATGGTGGCAGCAGGTTTTACTTCAGCAGTCCTTGCCTAGCCAGGAACCATATGGAACTGCTGCTGTGAAGAAGAATATGAAAAAGCTCATATTTCAATCTCAGGAATTGTTCAGGCACTCTAGAGAGAAAGACTCAATATTCAGGTTTGTCCCAAGGGGCTTCTCAATTTCAAACAGCACCACCACCACATTAAGAATCTGATCTATGTGTGAGGAGAAGGTGAATGCATAAGAAATGCAAAATCAGAAGGAAAAGGTTACCTGAGAAAGTATTAAAGATAAAAATGGTATCATCAGTCAGGCAAAGAAAGTGGGAAATTTATTCTTATTGGAAAAGTGTTATAGAATTAAACTACAGTACACAAAATAACATAATAATTTTATATATTTGTTTACCTTTTATTTATAATTCAAGAAGCATATTTTAGATCTTCACTGAGCACATGTAATCTCTTTTAGTGGGGAATTAGCGGGGAATGCTGCATTAACATAACTGAACAGCAATCCAGATGTAACACAGATAAAAGTTTGATGAAACAAGAGGCTGAATTCCCTCAATTAATTTTTGCAGAGCCAGTTTTAAGCAGCAGTTCAGCATCTCTTTTAAAAGAAAGAGACAACTGGAATCAATTTAGGATAAGCCATGCACAAATTTCTACCAAGAGATGTCTCAACCATGGCCACTGTACCAATGTCTTTTCTCAGCATCCCATAAGGCATATCACAAAGGGAAGAACTCCTTAGGCTTTTAAATCTTAAAGAAGTAGTAGAATTGGAGAGGGAAATTCCCCGGTTTGATTATTCTCACTCTGCTACTCAGGTTACAACAGGTGTTATCTGTGACTAGTTCAGAAGTTTGTTGCCAATATAGATTTGATTTTTCAAAACAAAGTGTGATTTTTGTCACAGTACTTATAGAGTATTGTACTTAAAAATAATAATAAAAAGTGTTTAAATAATTCCAGAAACAGAGAAAACCCACACAAAAATGAGCCTTATCTTGTCAATGAATAAAGGAGTAAAGTCTAGCCTCTGAACTACTCGTTGCACACAGCCTCCCCTTATTGCTAGCTGGCCTTTTCCACTGGTGCACAAGAAAGCGTGTGGCTCATTGCTATGATAAGTTACTTTCTTTTCCTTGAATCTTCTGTCTCATGCTTTAAGGATCTTTTGTCCCCCTCAGCCCGCCCTAGGGAAAAATGTGCAATTCTTTTTTGGATACAGTCAGCTTGGTAATTACTCTAGCTCACATTTTATTAGGACCTTCAAAAAGCTGTGCCTGTTTGATTTATTTGCATCACTATTTCCTGGCTTGTTCTTCTAAGAAATACTGTATAGCTTCCTTTATTTAACTACGCATTCCAAAGAATACAACACATAGTGAAGTGAGGAAACAGTCCCATGTAAACGCCAAGTGTAATGCAATGGTTTTTTGGTATTATTGATAGCATAGTTTGATACATAGGATTCCATTCTCAAAAAATAAAATAAGCCTAATAAGTCTGATCACTAAACTTACTTTCTTATCCTACTTTAATCAGATATTGTCTGGATAGCATCCCATACATTCTGCAATAAAACAACATATAAATAAACGTCTGGGCTTTTGAAACAAGGGACTACAGTTCTAGTCACTGATCTGGGAGACTAAAACCACCAAAGCCCAACATCACAATAGCCACTAAATCAAAGTTGAATCATTTCAGACAGAGAACTGTAAATGAAAAAAACCAAAACCCACCCCAAACAAAAAAAAAACACCCAGAAAACAAAAACCAAACCAAAAACCCCAAACACAAACAAAAGAAGAAAAAGTAACCCACACTTCAACAAAGCCTGAAGGAATCAACTGGCTTCAAGCCAAAAAATGCTAATGGAACACATATTAGCTGAGAAGTGAAATAAGTTTCCAAGAGTCATGGAAATTGTTTAAGATAAATACTCATTGTACAGGGGGAAGAAAAAAAAAAAGCGCAACTCCGCTGGACCATTTTCCAAATGCCTGATCTTGCATTCTTTACACACCCTAATTCCCTTTAAAGTAATTATGAGTTTAGACTATGTGCCAGGGTTATATAACTATGTCTTAAGAGACAAATGCACAGTAGCACAAAGCAAAAATATATATAAATCCAGGATTAGGGGAAAAACAAAATCCATAGCAAACAAACAAAACTAGAAATTTAGAAAGTAAAGTACAATGACAATAGCTAAAGGTGACATACATTTCTAATTCCTTTCTCTAGAACTGGAAAATATTAAGCAGGAAGAAATTCAGAGTAAAGAGAGTAAAGCTGGAAAAGTTAAATAGGCTTGTCGAATAACAGAAATATTTGAGTTACATTTCCTAAACTACTTTAAAAGGGAGTAAACTAACCAAATGCCATCTGAAATTGGCTGTACGCCCACCACTTTGGTTGACTTCAGGGTCAGTAAGGCAGAGGACAGACATAAGTTAGCATAGCTGAAAAATCAATATAAATATGTATAAAACAGATGGAATTTATTATAGAGCAGCTGGAAATACAAAGAAAGAATTCTGTAGATCTATAGTGATTGTGTATACTTCGAAAAATATTCTCCAAGTATGAAAGTGCTTCACAAAACAAACAACTTTACAAAATGAAGTTAGACATAGCTGTACTACAGAAAACAGGCTGTGGTACTCTGAAAGTTTGGTGTAATATTTCTGATCCATTTAAGAATGTTACCTTTCAAATACGTTCAAATGTACTTGCTAATTAAGACCAATAAATCCTTCACATAATAATGTAACATGTGCATGACAACATCCATGAATTGGGCAGAAAACAACTACCCAAAATAAAATGGGAAATTCTAAGCTGTTTTTTAACTCCCATTGAATTTATTCTGATATATATTTTGGTTAAATTTTCAGGTACAATTTCTTGTACTGTGCAAAGCTTTAAAGAATTCCTGGAAACTTAAAGGCATTCGTCAATGTCAGGATTTTTATTCTGTGGGGAATCGTGTCAGAAACAACAACAAATGTTACCGTGATGTTTTGCCAGTGAGTTATTCTTACAAGAAAATTTCTTTCTGTAACACAGCACAGGACAGTCAGTCATACCTCACACAAGTTTATATTTCAACAACCCCTTTTCTAAATACCCTGCACCAAGAGTAACATTTAAAGGATTTTTTATTACAGGTGTTCTAATGCCACCTTCCACACTAAGGATGCAGTTTCACTGTCAGTTTAAGCTGATCTAAATGTGGGTCAACACTGAAAGGGGAGCAATCTGGCTGAAAAACTAAGGTGGGTTTTTTTTTTTT
>VXBW01005307.1:392561-408248 GCA_013400375.1 Thinocorus orbignyianus
TTAAATTTGGTTTTTTATTTCCAAAACCAAAAGTATGACCAAAAAAAAAAAAAAAAAAAAAGATACAGATTCATTTATGATACTGGCCTCAAAAGCTCAGGATTTTGCATACTCCTGTCCAGTATTAGAATCAAAAAAGTCCCTTGGTGATACAATTTTGACAGCTCACAAACGAAAAAAATCTAAACACTTTTGCACATGCATCAGGCTTTTGACCAAAAAGCTGGGATGACTGTGTTCTTCTTTTATCTGTTCTGGTTTACTTCTTTCTAATTCTGAGAAAAACACTCAACTGTAAATCTAAGTTGTAGAAAAAGAACCGTAATGTCAGGAGGAAATGATATATACATATAACACAAATTATCAGCTTGAGGGGAAAGTAACATCTGTCATTTTTTTGACTCCTTTTAACTATTTTTTAACTATTTTATGAAGCTGTCTTTTCTCCTCTTTTTCAGTCACTTCTTAATCCCCTTAGGGACCATAGCTTCTCACCGCTCTGCTAATACAATTGTTTGTGTTTAGACTCTCAGGTGACAGAAATAATATTTCTGTTAAATAATTATTTATTTCTGTTACTTCAGAGACACACAATGTATATTTTATTCTCCTCTCCCAAATCAGTTACTACTGACCCACGAAGCAAAACTCACAGTTGCATGAGAGAAATTTTGAAATCATTAACTGATACTAAAAGTACACAATGTAAGATTCCCAATAGCACTGTCACAGTACAAGAAAAGGAAAGATAAACTCATCATCAAGGAGAGATGAATTTTCTAATTTCATAGTTAGGGGGTTTGTCTGGCTTTGCATAAACATTGGAAAACTGGGAAGAATTTGGAGAGAGGTCATTATGTTTGAAGTGACAAGAACTGAGGGGAGGGAGATAGGTCAGGGGATAGGCAGGAAAGGGAACAACAAAGGACAATAAGTTAAGCGCAAAGGAACAGTGCTATTACACTGCTCAATCCCTATGGAAGTTTCTAGAACTCTCCTTCCTATCAAATGATGAACATTCCCTCATATTTGTCTGAGGGATGGGATAAAATTCACTAACAGAGTATAAATCAATCGCAGGTGTTTCTCTGGAGTCTGATTTTTCAGGATACTTGTTATAACAGCTTTGTCTTTTCAGTTACCAGACCTCAAGGGACTGTAAATCCATGATGAGAAATAAAAAACAGCAACAGAAGGAGCAAATGAACTCATAAAGATCCCAGGCCAAAAGAATATTCTGTCAAACTAAAACCCATTTAAACTGCAATCTCATGAAAAAAACCCAAAAGCAACAAAAACATTTCTCTCAGTAGAGTTATTGGGCAGAAGGTCACATCACTGGAATGACAGGAATTCTGAAGCCACAGCTTCACAGACATTTTTTAAGTAGGCATTACTGCCAACTTAAAAAGGTAGTGCTCACTGCACCCACCCTAGTGCCAGCATGAGCACTTATGGAGGCAGCTGCTGCATTTACTACTTTTCACCTGGCATGGAACTTGTCTTTTCCAAGGGAAGAAGCACCATGAGACTAGGCTGGCTGAGAAGAGGCCAGAACAGGGTGACAACAGCAGTGGGTTATGCATGTTGAAAGTGCATACACGAGACTACAGCCTAAACCAATGCCTTCACATCTTTCAGTACTGTCATGTCGAAAGTAGGCCAAAGCAGTAGAGGCCTCCTGGAGTGTGCATCACCAATATCATCTACTACTGTGAATCCATAAAAAGCCTACAAAAAAAAAAAAGCAATAGAAGCCACAGAAGGCTGGGAACCTTTCAGGCTCCCAACCGTCTAAGAAAAGAGGGTTTGCTACAGCTAGTTTGAAGCACCTCCTTTACTTGCTATGATAAAGATCTCTTGCTCTGAAATTATTCTTAGCATTAAAAAAGTCTATGAAAGAACAAAGCTATACAGTGTACAGTAAAAGCATTCTTGAAACTAAATGCTTTTTTAAGCTCTCCATGGGGTATTTGTGGGTCACTGGGTTATTACAACCGCCCGCTAAAAATAGTAACTGAAGTGTGTAATTAATTGGTCAAGAAACAACTACTGTCTTCTCCCCAGAGCATGTTTACAGTGATTTGGAATAACCTTCCTTGTTTTGGCAGGCTGTCTCAAATTGACTGAGCTGAACAAACCAGTTTTAAATGGACAGCTTTACCTGAAACATCTTTTTGCAGTTTGGTGAAACAAGAGTGTATCAAATGCAGTTTTTGTTTTGTTTAAGAATATTCTCATACAAAAGTGACCTTGCAACTATGTGCCGCCAAAAAACTCAATACAATTTAGGCTCACTGAGAAATTGCAAATGTTCTATCACAGTTCTAAATTTTCTGTGCTGCCTTGGCAGCCTTATTTTGTCATAAACAATGCTTATTAAAAAAAAAGACCAAAAAACTTGACTCCAGTTCAGCAAGCTTAGATTAGATGACTACAAACTGACTTTTAACAGATTGTGTGAAGACTGACCTCTAAATGGCTGTGCAAAACCATCCTCATCAGTGAGACTCACACTAAAGACATACTGAAGATAAACAGATGACAAAACTTAATTGCTCATATGAAGTGAGCTGTGAAAACCTCATGTGAAGTGTCAAAAGAAGTGCCAGGCATTTGAGTGCTGCATGAGTTTCTGCCTGTGTACAGGATGGAACTAATCCATACAGTTAATCTAGCAACTAACAGTCTCTCAATCTGGAACCAGTGTTTTCCTATACCAGAGAAAAGGAGAGAAAAGATAGTCATTTTTGATAGTTTAATGGAACTGGCTAGGCCTTAGTTTAGTAGGTCTCCTGATCCATCAACTGTATAGTCAAATTGACACTGTCTCTACCCCAGTGGAGAGATAGCAGCTTAGCAGGTCCTTCAGATTTGCTCCTGCGAGACAGTGATGTTGAGGAGGTAGTTGTAAACACAATTCTTGGCAATCAAATCCCAAAGAGAATTGTCATGTGTTAATAATGTGAAGCATTACAGGCCCACAACCCAATACTCGATCAGTAAACCTGGAACCAGCTTCACTGGTTCATATTCAGCACAACTGTCAAATAAGGGAAAAACAAGAGGAACAGAATCCCCACCATTAACTAACCAAAATGACAGCAGAAGTCTTTTCCAGGTAATATCACAGAACTGAAAGTGAATTCACATCCAGTGTATAGGGTGCTGAGTGCAATGACTATTGTACATAATTTCAAAACCGATAGGAATGACGTTTCCTCTTGAGTATTAGAAAATATTTTTAACTGTAGGAATCTTTTAAAAGGATTATCATAGGAATCCATACACACATATACATACACTCTTACTCACTATCATAATCATAGACCTAACCAACAACATTTTAGATATTTTTTGTTCATAAAAGAAAGGATCTGATAACCCCCTAATTTCCACATTCTAGATGTGTGTAATATCATTGTTCTGAGGAATGGTAAGGAATGTGGCAGTGTTCTACTCCATCCAGTGCTTGACTAAAGTATCTTTTGGTAACTTAAAGATAATTACTATGGTCTGCAAATATTCAGAAGAGATTAAGTGATTAGTATCTGAAAAAGCCCTTCTCATTACTTTCATGTTAACATATATAGCTCATTTCAAATAGTCTTACAAAAGCCTATCCCTTTCCAACCAAAAAAATAAAAGGATTTAGTGGTATCAAACAAGAACAAAATCCATTTGAATTTCTGGCTAAAATAAGCTACAATATTACTGGGTTTTAAAAACTGTTTCCAAGCAGCTACATACACATACGGTATTAAGTAGATATTCCCCTAAAGCCAAAGAAAATCATAGTCAGGTCATTGCAAATGAAAACAGGGATCTGAAAGTTTATGGTTTGGATATTTGTACAGTTCAAGATTGAAAAATTACAAAAATACCTTTGTCTTTTCAGAATTGTTTTTGCATTTATGTCAGTATTTTATGTTCATAATATTTCTTTCTCATTTTAGAGAGAATATTTCTCTCTCAGTTACTTTTTCTGAAGTTTCTCCCTGTACTGGGAAAGAAAAAGAACCATCCTTCTAACCACAAATTAGGGAAATAAAACACTGGGCTGTAAACCAACTGTTTTCTGAAAGCTTATGACAAATCCTTTGGCCATACCTAAAAATAGGTTCTGATTCATGGAGGGCACTAGGTGGTATAACAGCAACAATTAGAACTGGTTGCTACGTTTAAAAGCATATGGATTCCCACACAAGTTAGAGCAAATGGGTACAGAGAACTCAAAGTATTTGCTACATATTTTCAGCAATGTCAACAACCAACAGCCAACATACAAAGCTGATAAAATTAATGTCTGATATCTGTACTCTTAAAAATGTTATTCTGTCCTTAAATAACGCTGTACTGCATTTTTCCATTGGCAAAAAGTTGATGTAGTTTCCCAATGTTTTCCTGAAACATTCCAAGGGTGCATAAACATTAAATGTACAAGTGGTACTCAACATATTGCACACAAACAGCCACTTCCTATCCTTAATATTTCCTTTAATAATTTACATTTACGTTGTCCAAATCCCCAGCCATTGCTTTCAAAAGACACTAAACTCATACCAGTACTCATCTATTATTACATTTTAACCTCTATCTGTAAAGCTTTGCAGAATATTGTTCTCCAGAGCACTGAATCCAAATGTTTCATTCCAAATACCGCCTGATAAAGCTTGGCCGTCCAGAGCTCACTCTTTCACTATTTGAGTATAAACTGGGATTTAGATGTGACTTCAGCAGGGGTTCTTAGTATGTGCATGCCTTTTTCAGAAGGATCAGGTTTTATCTTTCAAAGCTGTTCTTTTGTTCTGAATTTTGTTTGCCACAAAAGAAGGACATAACATGCTATACTAATATTTATAACAAAGAGGTAAATATTTTCTATGTTTAACTGCTTATGCCACTACTTATGCCAGTATTAATTGTATGATAATAGCAAAAGAATACAAACACATTTATCTGCGTCATATTTTACTAGTAAGTTGGGGGGGGTGTTTCAGCTATAAGATGTTGGTAATTGTTGATTGGCTTTTTCATTACTTTTTTCCTGAAAAATCAAGTGGTAATTCGGGAAATTGCCATTTGTTCTAGTGACTTGAATGTTCTGAATTGGCCTTATCTCATTTTTGAAACAATGCCATGATTTAT
Source organism: Thinocorus orbignyianus (assembly GCA_013400375.1). Taxonomy (NCBI): domain Eukaryota; kingdom Metazoa; phylum Chordata; class Aves; order Ciconiiformes; family Thinocoridae; genus Thinocorus; species Thinocorus orbignyianus. Next base: position 397,710 of record VXBW01005307.1, read on the forward strand.
TTAATGGCTTACATCCATGTCTATTGTTAGAAGCATCATTTCAGTGAGTTTCAAGTTACATAAAATTGTTTTTTTCTTAAATAAGGGTTAATTTTGCCTTGCTTTAGTAAGGCCAGTTCTCTGGCAGAAATCAGAGAGGCTTGTCTGAAAAAGGATTTGACATGCATGCTCTCTCCTGCTCAGAACTGGCAGAACAAACCTCATATAAAAAGCCTGCTATATCAAAGCCTGGGAAGCCTATCCACTCATATATTTAGCTTTTTTTGTTTGTTTGTTTTTATAAAAAACTTTTTCCTTGTCCTTTGGCTATTTTGATGAACTATACTTGCGTTCCATTGCAGATTGTACAGGCAGTAACCAAGCAGAACACCTATGTGTCAATATTTCCTTTACGTTCCCATGCTTATTTTAAGAAGCATGTCTTAAATGCAAGATTTCAAACCCTCTGAGTTCCAGTTTCACAGATTTAGGAAAAGCAGCTAAATAAAGATGATTTAATTCTGTCTTTCTTATTGTGTCATTAACTTGTTAGGATAAACTCATTTTTCATTCTGGCAGTAGAATAATACATGGCAAGGCAACTTAGATCCTCCTTCGATGTCTTATTTTTACTACTACCAAAGAATCGACAGGTATATTTAAAATACCACTTTACCAGTCAGCACAGAATATTACTCTGCATTGGATAACTTCTACCCCTGAGTCAGGTTAAACCAAAATGCTTTCCTCAAGTTCCCAGATGAGTTTTTCTCATGAAATCATCCTGTTGTAGAACCACTAACATGCTGATAACTTGTGAAAAATTAGACTGTATCAAGGATAAAACATGATTCTCCTATAATAGTCTACGTTTATTAACAGCTGTCTTCTCTCCAAAGCTTACAGCAGAGAACCTTCACTGAGGTGTTAACAGCCCCACTGCAGGGATTCTGACAAAAAATGGGATCTGCTACCAGACACTGCCTACAACTAACGTGATCATAAAAAACATGGAAACCTGAACAAACAACATGCCATTGCCAGCATAAAAGCTGTGGCAGATACCCCCGTAATATTCTAAGTGTGAGTAAAATCTGGACTATCTTTCCAGATTTTTTTTTCCTTATTGAAACACAGAATAATTAGAATGTAAATATTTACATTAGCCATAAAAATACTGTGGAATACCTTAATTAGCTGATGATAATTACACAGTATCTGTAGTAAGCTGTTTTATCTGTTTACACTCTTACCAAGAACTAAGGGGTTTTTCCTCTGAATTCCTCAACCTGGGAATGTTGCAAGAATGGTATTTAGCACTTCACACTGCAATGAAATTGTAAATTGTGTTTGGAAAACATAAAATTCAAAAAGTCTTATCTGCAGCCTTCTCCAATAAAACACATTACTGCAACTACAGTCAATTATGAAATCCTGGGAATTAGTGACAGAAAATTCAAGTTCTCTTGTGTCTTTCTACTGCCAGGGACAAGAATTCACATAGGAAAAGAAAATTGGCCAGAGCAAGATGTACACATATGAGCATTGGAACTCCAGAGTCCTAGCTCAGTGACAAACATCTCTGCTATCTTTAATTAAGTTAGCAATTCATAATCTGTCATCTACACAAATGCATACACTAGGGAAAAAAAAGAAGATATATTTACCTATAGTATAGCCTCAATCAGGGTGGACATCTGTAATTCTTGACATTTGTAAGAGGATTTTGTCCCCTCCACTCCCATATTGTGAATATTTTGTTTTGAGGCAGGTGTTTAGATGCATCACAAAGTCTTCTGCTGTGGCACATGGACAAAATCTTCTGTGGCTTTGATTAAGCCTCTTACGTGATCCCAATGGCTATGGACACTGACAGGATGTTCATGCTTACTGAGTCTTTCATGCTGCACATTTTTATAGTGCTTACTGATAAACAGCACTGTGTCTGTCTGTTTTAATGGAAGCTTAAGGCGCACAGTTCTGACTTCAGGGGCTGACTTGGCAGTTTAACTCAGACAGGCATTTACCAGATAACAAAGTCTGCAAATGTCACTAAAGTCAATTTTAGACTGTGTTGAGAGTTAAGTAAACATAATTTGTAAGTGGGCCAAAAGGGTAGCTGTGAATTTCTGTTTCTGACAGCAAGTGCTGTTTATCCTGTATTACTTTAGGGAGGAAAAGTTTAATTCCCAGGGAGCATTATAAAAGTAAACAAAAGTTGAAGTGCATCCAACTCAAAATTCAGAGCGATTTCAGCAAGTCAATAACATCTAAGCCAAAATGACAACTATTTCCCTAAGTATTTAAAATACCACAGACATTCACTTTAAAAAATGATAAAATGAAGCATTTAAGATGACTTCTCACATTCCTGTAATCTCCAATGACAATTTTATCCTGTAAGCAGTTATGAAAATTTACTGAATTTTAAAGATGTAATTAATATGCAAGATTGGAGCAATTAGTCGTCAAAACATAAACCTAGATTTTTCCAATAACATTTGCTATTTCAGTATTGTAGGTTTTGAATATTTAATAACATAAAAAGCATTTTTCTTAGAAGTGCCACAAGAGAAAATGCAACTGAGTTCAGAAATGTGGAAATTAAAATGCCTCCATGTGTTAGGTAAAACCAGGAACAAACTCCGGCTGTAAAACTGTTGACACCTGAGGGTGGTTGAATTTTCTGTGAGTATTTAATCAGTAGTCACTCTTTCAAAGTAAGTGTGCTAGCTAACATTCATTAAACTTTCCCTAAACTGTAACGGCAGCAATCCATGCCATTCTGCTTTGATTTTTGGAACTGCATGTGCTGTTGATGCTCTACTTTACTCATCTACCAGGGGGAAATACACTGCTATTGAACCACATAGTTGGTTTGTTCAACCAGATCACCACTTGCACACCTGTTGCTGTTCTTGAACTCCAGAGAAGATTCAGTGGAGATACAAGATTGGCTCACCCAATTCATATTATTGAACCCAATTCATATTATAGAAGCTGAGCTAGAAAGAGGTGTTTTTCAAGTAATCTGAATGCAGGTCATCAGTAGGACTCTGGAGATTTTAAGCTTAGTATAAGCTTAGTAAAGTCTGTTTACTTCCCTCATTCTCTTCCAAATAAAAAATAACATGGAGTGTAGTTGCCAACACACAAAAAAAAACCCAACCTTGAAGAAATCCTTATTTTAAGAAATCAGCTGCAAGTGAAAATATAAAAAGGAAAAAGGAAACAGCTACAGAGAGGAAAGGGGAAAAAATACCAAAGGACTTGCACAACGCTTTCACTGGCAAGATACTTTATGAAAGTCCATGAGATAAACTCAGTTAAATTACTGTAAGATCACTACCTGTTAATGTTTGGCAAGTATACTGCATACATTCAGTATTATAGAAGACTATTTTCTTCCAGATTGCAGGCTAGTCTTTATCACACAGAATAAGCAGAAAATTACATAATGAGAAAATATCCTTCTGTAATCAGTGAGAAATTTTAAATATTATCCCACAGACCAGTTGCAGGTTCAGATATTTCTAATATTTTTATACGTCTATTTACATATACTTAAAACTAGAACCAAGGTTTGACATGGTAAACTCATGTCTACTACATTCACAAATTTTCATCAACTTGCCATTTACATGGCAGGTCCTTGGGTGAAGCGGGTAGCTTACCAACAAGAGAAAGTCTTATTGTATTTCAAATGGAAAATATGCTATGAGTTTTTCCTCTGACTCTGCTAAGAAGCTACCGAGGCTTCATGAAAAAATGACAACACAAGTAACACAAAATATTCCTTATTCTGAAGCGATGAACCTTTTGCTAACAGCATAGGTTCATCTGTGGGAATTGCGAACGCTTTCCATCGGAATAAAAGAAGCGGGGAGAGAGAAAAGGTAAGACCAAGTGTGAGTGAGAGAGCACACGAATGACAGAAAGTAAGGGAAAGGGAATGAAGGAAAAGCTACTTCAAGCTCTAGATAATTTAACTTTTTTTTTTCATGACAATTATTTTAACAAAAATATTTTTTAAAAAGAAATGTTAATAAACTTTTTCCTTTAATTGCACTTCTTTAAGTCTTAAGACAAGGATTTCTCATGCAATAATCTAAGCAAGAGTTTTTTTATGATGCATTGTTATTACTATTTCCCCATCTCCATTTTTCATTGCAGAAATCTATTAACAACTGCAACTTTAATGAAATGAATGACACAGAGAGAATACTAAATATTTGTAAGTTTTCAGTACTAATATACTAAAAATACTAAGAAATTAAATTACTGTGAACTTCACCATGGAATTTTAACTGAGTAAGCTTCTTTACTCAGTCTTAAATATTTCTGGTTTTGTAAACAGAGGTCATATCCTTCAATTATTTTCTGCAAACTAATTTGTAAAAGTCTCTAACACAGCCAGAAGACAGATGTTACTGAAAACATTACAGATTTTAATAGCATTCTGCCCATTTTCCTAAATACATTTTGTCAACTGCTGCCATCATTCTCTGTATGTCAAATCAGCATACTTACAATGGATTGATATTTATCAAATTTATAAAAGAGACTAAAATATAGACACTCAGTCCCACAGAGTACTGGTAATTAAAGAGTCAACAAATCAGAGGTTATTTTGATTATACTTTAACTTGCAGGTGACATCAATCAAGTTCATTTACTAGGGGTCTAATTCCATTACTGTCATATATGCTAATTATTTCTCTGACTAAATAGATTCTATTGTTTGGTGAGGATACCTAAAGGCCTTACACAAGATAATAGACAAGAGTTTTACAGCATCACAGATCTCAACAATGTTAGGTTCTCACGAGTATTTTTTTTATACAAACACACTATACATACATACATACATACATACATATATATATATATATATATATAAAATATTATTAATTCTACCAGAAGATAAAAAGGTGATTATATCTCTAGTAAACAACTGTTCTAGTTGATACAAAGGTCAACCCTTTGTCATCCCCTGGAGATAATTTATATATTAGTCTTTAAACTGTTCTGTGAAAACACTGCTAGCATCCTATCCTAAGCATTGGGGGTCTTTTCTGCCTTCATTATTAGTAGTTTTTGAACCAAATACACAACTTTCCCCCTGTAGCCAAATTCTAGACTCATGCCTCCAACTTGATATTTCTGCTAGGACATGAACAACGTCACTGGAAGCTGCCCACCCCTCCATCAACCTTCACCCTTGGCTCTTAGATGCGTTTTTCAGTATTCTAGAAAGTATCAAGCTGCGTCCTTGACAGACATCTACCCAAGCAACACAGCTCCCTCCACTGGATAAGCCTTCTCTATTCTTCATAAAAAGTCTGTGAGAGCAATAAAGCTTCTTATGACAAGAAATATTTGATAGCATTGATAAGGACCTGCAGCACTTGCTTGGTTCTTAGGTCTTCTATCTATTTAGTTTGGGCACTTGCTTGAGGACATAAACCACAAACATGACTTTAATTGACTGACATCTTCAAATTCTGAAATCTCTACAGATTCTGTACATGATAAAAAATTAGCACATAGAAATTCTTTATCCAAAGTTTTATAGCATGCATACTGAACTAGACAGAAATGAATGCCACTGAGATCTAACCTCCAGTTTTTGTCACCGTGAAACATTTCTTAACATGGGGCAGAAAACGAAAACACAGTTACTGTAAATAAATGCAAAAGATAATGGAAGGTAAACATGAGGACAAGGAAGAGAACTTGAAATTATATACATGGAAAGTTTGGTAATGTAATTGCAGTTGGAAGAAGCATGGAAACCACCAGAAACTTACATCACTTCAATAAACTCCCGCCTGGCATATGTCAGGAGAGAATAGAAGAATAGCAAAAACAAGTAGCTCTGTAACTACGTGAGCTTATGATTAAACTCCATAAGCTGTAGTATCCTGTCCAGCAGTTCTCCTTACCCAAGTGTGAGTTCCTACTCCTGCAGAGCAATTTTTAAAGCACGGGCATGGCCAACTGCAGATAGGTGGGCAGGACTAATAGCAGATGGTTACGTGTTTCTGCAATAAGGTAAGTTCCAGCAACAAGTTTATTAAAGCAAGAGGACACACACCCTAGCAGGAGATACTGGGAGTCTGAGTAGACATCACTTCAACTTGTAATCATTTTAGCTACTCTTTTGCATATGTATTACACCAAAAATTATGCAGGAAATTAGCTATTCAGAAATTACCCTTGTTAAATGAATCCTCAAATTACCTTCTTTTTTATATTTCTTAAAGGAAGGAGTGATAGAGTAATTACTAATCAGTCCTCATACTTTTTGCAGATTTCAAGTCAAATTCCATTTGAACAGAATACCTGCTGTTTACCCCATGATTATATTTATACCTATCATGGAATACTGAAGTATCAATGATACTTCAAAGTTCATATCATCAAAAGGAACTTTATACTTGTATTATTTACCTATCCTGACTCTACCAAACACATTTTCCAAAGAAAGCGAGTATTGGCAGAAAAAGCTTTAGTCAATAACTCTCACAGTCTCTTAAATGGTTATTGGCTGATCTTTCATTTCAATCTCTTGATCAGTTTTATACTCAGCAAAGAACATGATAATAAGTACTGTCAATACCTGTACAAAAGGTACAAGTATTTTCTGAAAGGCAAATTGTATTTTCTAGTATTAATCAACTTTCACATCATGTCTTGGTTGAGTATGGATTTCCAGTTTCTCATTTTGGAATAGAATAACAAGTGCTGTATGCAGAGGTTTTTTTTTCATTTCTCGACAAACCTGGGTACTGAAGGCAGAGGCAGTGCAATTTTCTGTCCTATTAGTTAAAAGCTCTTTCCCTGAACCAGAAGGCACCTTTTTCTAGGAAGTCATTCAGAAGGCAAAGACAACAGACATATTACTAATGGTACTTTAAAATTTAGCATTCCTCTTTTCCTCTTTCCTGCAAACCAAACACAAGATGATGAACACCATCTGTCTCAGTTTTGAAGCTTTAGCTTCTACGTGCTACAACCAAAGTGAGCAGTCCTGGAAAATGGATTTGTCTGTGTTGAAGGCAGAGCAAGACAGAGGTACTGCAAAATAACAACTATATCCCTTCTCACATCCCTTTCTTCTTCTACTCAGCAAAATACGATATTTTTAAATTTTCAAAATTATACTTAGGTTGGATAATTATGAGGTCAGGGACAAAACAGTATCAAGGCAAATGTAGGTGCATGCCATTTTTTAAAGTAAGTAGATATGACGGTTTGTGTGCAAGGATTAGCATGCAGGCAAGTGTTTAATCAATTTGTTTCAGAACTCTGTCCTATGATACCAAAAGAATCCTTGAACATTTCTACAGGAACTCCCTATCCAAAAACCACATTGAGAACCTCTCAGAAAATGCTGCATATTAGAAGAACTGAACACTAGGATTTGCTTTCCTTGAACATTTCCAAGTAGTTAATCCATCCAGTTGTTTCAGCAAGAAGGAAAGAAAAAAATAAACTGTAACACCCAGAAATTTTTCAAAAGTCAAAATATTTCATCTCAATGCTTTTAGTTCACAAATACTGTAAAACTGCCATAAACTGTTTTTGTAGATGGATGGTACATTTCTTCCTGCATTTTCTGGTTCAAAGGTGCATCATAAACTGCTGGCGCACTGATCAACTCAACCTTGTTACAGAAAAAAAAAAGCCACTCCAAACGCACGATTTGCCCCACATCCTCCTGACCTTGCTATCTTTGTTCTGTAATGCTGTCTGGTTATTTTTGCATCCACACAATTCCATGGACATCCAGTACCAACTGAAAACGAAGAAGGTTCTTAGCAGTTAGGCTGAACTTCTAGTTTATATTTGCTTCTTAGAAGAAAGACTATTCTTGGTACCTTGAGAGAAACTGGGGGTTTCCTACAAAGGTAGGAGAGAGACAACAAAGCTATGAAGTGACATCCAAGCAGAAAGGAGAGGGAAAACAATCTTCTGGAGGCACTAAAGAATTTCATAAGCTCACAGCATGTGTTTAACTGAAAACTTGACATGCACAAACTCAAACTAGTGGCTAAACCTGTGTTCATTTTCCTCAATTTCCCTGCCCATCCTATAACCTGGATTACTTTCAGTGTTAAAATAAAAACTCAAAAAACACAGAAGTCGGATATGTATGTCACGCTGGTGCCGTTTTGGGAGGGCATACATTACACATTTTATAACTGATTCAAGGATGTTTGACTTTTCCTGTTAAAACACTGATTAGCTTTTATGTAAGCAGGATGTACAGTTACTTCTCTCCACCTACTGAAGGTCAGAAAACATCAGTGCCAAAAGAAGAAAGAAAAAAAGACAAAAAAAAAACATTTCTCCGCTACCTTTAACCTTTCTTGTTGTGGATATTCACTGTTACAAAGGGATTCAGACTTCTTTTGCTGCACATTTTAAAAGGCTTAAAGTTCATTTATGTATGCCCTTTAACACTGTGTTAACAAAGGCTTGGTAAAAACGGAAATTTCTCAGCAATAACTGCCACTGTTTTTTGAATCATGCTATTACTTTGACTGAAATAGGTAATTAAAGCCACTGAAAGCCAAATAGTTACAAATACCTGATAAATTATTTCTATTTACAATTTCAAGTTACAATCTATTCTCAGGTTTTCACAGAAGTCACCTGTAGGAACTGGAAGAACAAGTGACATTACACTGCTTGAGGGGCCTGCCTTTAGCAGCAGACTGACCAGCACATCATTTCAATAGTCAAGTTGTGACTATTTTGAGGAAAATGAAAGAAATTGACACATTTTAATGTGACTAAGTGTCCAAATGAGGAATCATGAAAGTTAATGGGATTAGAACAGTCTCACAAAACTGAATTCAGATAGTATGAAAAAATGGATTACTAATATGCAGCATCTGACCCATCTAATTAGGTAGTTGCAGAATTTTCAGGTTGGAGTACTTTTATGTCTCTTGAAGTTCATGCAATTCCATTAGAGCTGATATAACTTGATGCAACTCAACTACAAAGTTGCCACACAAGTATTATATATTTATACTTACATTTTTTTTAACACCCTAGTTTTCTCAGCAAAACTGGGCCTTCTTTCTTTTCTTAGGTACCAAGCAAAATAATACCTAAATTATTTGCAATTTGCTAGGAAAGAGTAATGCTTTTAAAAGTTTTCTTTTACTCACAAGGATATAAAGATAGAATAACTTAAAGATACCTAGGAAGACTTAGTATTTAGCATCATTATAACTTGAAGAAAACGATGGTTTGATGCTAGTCCTCTCACTGTGTGTCCTTGCATACTTTTTAACAGCTATCTGGTTCTACAACTGCAACATGCTATTGCCTGTGATTTTGCATCTCTTCTATCTGCAGACATCAATCTAACGTACCACAAAATGCTCAGAAACTTTGTTCCACTGATCTATCTCTTCCTTTTGGTAACACTCCCTTCATTCTTTAAAACAGTGAGATAGAGAGCATGATAAATAAACACTACTTACAACCTTTATTTCATAACGTTTTCTATTTCCTCTCTTCTACCTCACAGTGGCCTAATAGTTTTTCACAGTGATCTAACATCACTAAGGAAGTCAACTAATACTTTGGTTTAAACTAACCTAATCTACCAAATTAGTCCGCAGGTGTGAGGCATAATACTTGTCATTCCTTCTCAGGATTTGCGACTTTTATGTAAGCAAATAGCCTGAGAGATTGGAAACAGCTCCTTTTCCCTTAGTATGTTCTCATAAAGCCTCTTCTGTTTTTTTATATGATTTGTAAATCACAAACCCTAGTCCTAGTATAACAAGTGCCTGTTGATTAGTAGCCAATTAAATGGAAATTCTTTACCGAAGTTTTCCTTGGTTTATCTTTAATCCTGTTAAAAAATACTGGTATGAAATAAGAGAGAAAAACAAAAGCAGTACAAATGAACCATTCATATGTTAATTGTGAAAACAAATGTAGAAAATACTCAGAACGTACTATAATGAAGTGATTAACTTCATGTGCAGTTATCCTGCTTTACATTTTAGCAAATTTTGCTCTTCTGTGTTAGCATTAGTTATTTCTACTACAGTAGAAAATGCATGCAGATTAAAGTTTTATTGTGGGTATAATTTACTAGCAAGATAAGGATCCAAAGGTTCTTATCAACCTTGAAAGAACGCAGCAGATGAAACAGAAGAACTGGACCTGGATGGACCTTTGCTCATGAATGTGAAATTGCATGTTTATTGTGGTCATTAACTCCTACACAAAACAAGTGTCACAATTTTTCGATGCAAATGAAGACTGTCTTGTTAATTTCCAAGTATAATTCTATGAATATTGACAATTTTGAATTTCATTCAGCCTTATAGAATATGGGAACATCAATTATACATTACTTTACACCTTTTTTCTGTCCGAAAGTATTACAGGGGATGCTAGCCAGTGTCTCATAGAGAATAAGAGTACATATTTGTAATGTGAATTTTCAGACTCTGTGGAATTTTAAATGATTGGTTTTTCATTTAAAGTATTGTTGGTATAATTTCACCTTTTTTTTTTTTTTTT
>VXBW01005307.1:408263-474345 GCA_013400375.1 Thinocorus orbignyianus
TTTTTAAATCAGCCATGTTTTGTTTTTCTTTTCCATTTCTGTAATGACAAAGCTTTCACTTCCCACATTTTTGCTGGAGAAAATAAATCCTGCATATATACTGAACATAATTCTGATTGACAGTTCTATCTGCTTTTTTTTTTTTTTTTTAACTTTAGTTTTGGAGAAATATGGAAACCCCTCTAGGACATAGCTCATTGCTGAATCACATGCAAGAGGTGCGGAATCACAGACTCACGGAATCCCGGAATTGTTTCGGTTGAAAAGGACCTCTGAGATTACTGAGTCCAACCATATTTCTGCTTATGCAGAACAGAAATTCTCAGTGTAATGCAATGAAACAAAATATTGATCATTATACTGTGGCAGGTATTGCTGTGCTAATTTTAAATGTGTCCAACACAACTTCCTACTGACTTCTTTTGGGTTTATGTTAACAGATGAACTATAGAAAGAAGGCTTTTAATACCTACAATTGCTCTCTGCATCTGCAAGGGAGAAGTATGGAAGAGAATGGCTTCTGCTAAGCTAATACTCGTTCTGACCCTTATATATGACAGACTGGAGTAACATTCCCAATACAACAGAAAGCAGAAGTCATTTGAAAAGAAACTCTCCTATTGCGAAATTCTGGTATCACGCTGTAATCACATTGAGTCTATGAACCTTGAACTGACGGCTTGTTACAAAGTCAACCACCATCACATACCTAGGTACAGCCAGTACCCGTATTAACATTGTCTTTTCTGTTACTGCTTTAACAGACACATGGGAAAATAATAGTAATACTAGGCCACTTGAATGGAAGTTCTTCATGGACATGTTATATACAGTTCTACAAAACAGTGTCCTGTCTTTTTTTGCTGACATTCAGACTGAGGATTACAAGAAGTTTAAGGCAGTACTTTCACATACTGAAATTATTATTAACACTTATTTATCTGATTCTGAGAGATAAAAAGTACTTAAAGATACCAGACACTTACAGTGACACTTCTGAAAGCTTATCTGCGCATTACACCTATATTGCCTGGAAAAGTCCAATGCACACTAACAACCATCTTAACCTCTCCAAATAGGTCACAGCAGCAGAGATGAGAATTGCAGAAATGTAGGTTTTTTTTTTTTGGTCTCAGTTCAACAATTCTTCCTTACTTCTCTACATAAACTCATGTAGTAAAAAAGGTACGACAAATTCCAAATTCTAAAATTTTAAATTCTGTTTAACAAACTATCTGGTATGGACTGCTTTCCGAGTTGATTCTCTATAACTTTTTCCCAAGAAATTTCTGTATATTATCACATTAAACTCTGTTTAAATATTCTCATCACCAGACTGAGGCAACAACTAATACTATGGCTTAAGGATCACTTAACTTTAGTGTCTGTAACCACAAAATGAGCATTTTGTAGGACTTTAAAATCACTTCTCAAGCCTGAAAACAGCTACAGTAACTCTGCATAGTGTGCCAGCTCTTGCATTGTGGTAAATCATTGTTTATAGGTGTTGGTTACAGCTGCATTGTCAAGATGCAAATGTATTTAATACTTCAAGAAGGTACTTAGTCTCTCCTTCTTGTTAAAATAACAACAACTGAAAACCAGCTCATCACTCCAAAACTCTTTGTAATTATTTTCAGTGTTGGGTAAATAAATTGTCTTCAGAGAGCACACAGATAAACTTGTTAATTAATTTATGAGTCAAGATAAGCTTGAAAAGAAAAGGTTCATTTGGATATTTAAAATCAGAGTCAGTCTTCACCAAAACTGAAACTCACTAATGATATTCAGAAACTTTAAGCTTTCCACATAGACAACACTATTTTAAATGTTTAAATAATCTTAAAAAAATTTATAATAAACATGTTTGCTCTTATGTCATTGCTAATAGATGCTGCTTTTGTCACCAAATACTAGTACTCTGTGGACAGATACAACTCCATAGATAAGCTCTCTTTAAGAGGGATCAGTTTCCTGGTTGAGATAGCTACTTTATTGTTCAGCTAATTTTAATGCAATTATTTTTTTAGTTTTGATTTAGGATGCAGTTTTCCAAATGCTGAAAGCTGATTTCAGGTCCCCACAGCCAGACATTTATTCTCCTCCTCCGGCTAGCACCTTTCTTATGTTATCACTACGCTTGGGAGCAAAATATTTGGCTGAGGGGAAGGCAAGATTTCCATTTCTGAAAGCAGTAGACTTACACTGTCTTTGGCCAAACAAAATATGTATCTTGACTGCAATCAAGATTACATCAAGTGATGTTAATGGCAGAACACAGGAGTCAAGTGCAATTGCATTAGGAACTCCAGGATTATCAATCTGGACATCACCAATGTAAAGGATTCTTGTAATAGCATCCCTCTCGCATCATTGTATACAATATTCACTTCTCTTTGTATGTTGATCCTATGCTTAAAAGCAAAACAAGCTTGTATAAGTAGCAGTGAACATTATTCAATGGGAAGTCTGTTACACAGCCTTCTCTCCTTTATGTAGGGCAACCTTACTTCTGGAAAAGAAAGCTCTGGGGCGAAATTTGATTTTTACTGATCTGCTGAAACTGCTATCTCCTTTCTTCACAAATGTGCCTTGCAACAGATGTGCTGGGTACATGGCCACCTGGCTCACTCCACACCATGTATCAATTGCAAATTGCTATCCTCAGCAACTTCCCTCCCATACCTACAGTCATCACTATATATAGTATTCTTCTACCGCTGTCTTTCTACTTCCACTCTTCCTGCTCTTCTACAGTTGTCAGAGACTGCTTAGAATGAGAAAGAGCACCAGAAAGAAAAAAGTGATAAGTGCAGAAAGGAACCCTGCTGGCTTGCTGCTTCAAGCATGTATTTCTATGTGTTTAAATTCAGTACATGATTGCTAAAAGAACAGCATTTTTATATTTTGCAAGTTATCCTGTGAAGACATGTAATTAAGCAAATGATTTTGCTAAGTCTGAAGACCATCTCGGAAGCATATGTCATGCTTCTTCTCAAACACATTTTTAGGATTAATAATCCCTTCTGATTATTGATGCAAATGAAATAAAATAGTAATTTAGTTCCTTTGTCAGTCCAAACATTCTTGAGGGAGATGCAAAATAGGAGTCTGCACAATGCTAAAATTCAGCTATAAGTTAACAGTCAGCATAAGATCACTCTTGCATAAGTGTAGTATCATCACTAACATGGGGTAAAAATCTTATTACATTTTTTTCCCCACTTATTTCTCTTTCCGCTCGAGTTTTTAATTTTCAGATTTTCAGTTATAAAAGAACCATTGTAATCTGTTTGACAACAGAATGAGTTGTGTTATATATAAACATAATGTAAGAAATAATACAAACATTATGCACCTGAATATCCAGTGACTACATAAAACCAAGAACATTCAAAATAAAGATAGCCAAGCACTCTTGAAAAAGGAATAGCATGCAAGAATCTCAGACCACTATGACATTTAAGTACAGCAAGTAAGAGTAAAAAGCAGAACAACAGCCACTGCCATGTATTTCTTTTTTGTGATTTTATCTTAAATCTTTCTAGAGAATTTTGTATACGTAATGCAATTCCCTTTGATGTAGCACTACAAGAAAGAACATAGCTTCTTTGGGACAGAAATCACAGCAATATGAAGATTGCTCAAGGAACAGCACAGTCATTGTCTATTGTTTGTCTAACACAATCGCTGCAGGCAAACATTTGCTTTCAACAAATATCAAGTTTATAGGAGACAAAAGATAAACAAAAAGTACTTACAGCTTTGGTTTGGCAAGCACAGGTGGTGGCTCCTTTGCGGGTGAAGGCAAGACAGCTGGAGGTGGGGAGAATTTATCACCATTTGGCTTTCTGTTAATCATTCCATTTATTCCATGAATGGGATGGATGCCATTTGTTTTTTCATCAGATGAATTGAGCTGCAGTTGAAGGGCTGTCACACCAGATCTCAACTCAGAGTTGTTTGCTTGGTGGGTCTCTGTATGTTTCTTAGGAGGAAACTCATGAGAGCTAATTTCAACTGGAGGAAGTGGTGTGAAATGATGCAAATCATCACTGTTGGACTCTCTTGTCAGTGAGTCATGAGCAGAGCTTTCTGAGTTTGCTAAAAGAAACCAAAAGGCATCTCTCTCCAACAAGTCATAGACAGAGTACATGGTATGCACATGCTTTACTTTCAGTTTGTTAAGGTGAGATCTATTTGGTTCTATACAGATGTTTTTCTAGACCTCCTGTTGATAATTTGTGCTGGATTAGATACATTACTTTCTATTCATTTTCTGACTTTGCCCATGCAAAAGGCACAATAAGGAACCTTATGGATCCCCGTAAATCTGTTCCAGGAATCCAGTAACTAATTGAGATTGTCAAGTACTGTGGGACAATGGCAGCTGAAACAGCATTTCCTCTTCCTGGAGCCTTGGCATCATTTAAGAACAAATGATTTAAAAATACTGAAGGATGTATGTATACATGGTATGTTTGCAATGGCAGCTGGGTTAGTGCATTCCGCAACAATATGTATGTAAACATATTACAAAACTAAACACAGCATGTCACAGTTTTTTATTTTACAAAAGGCATATGCCACCTTTGGTAGCATAATTTCATCTACTTTCATTTTGCCTCTGCTGCCATCTAGTCCCAGAACCCTAACGCTTAAAATCCTGCCAGACTTGTGGCAGACAGTTTAAAAACATATTTTACATGAATAAAAATATTAAATTAGGAAATGAGACAATAAAAACATGCAGTTTGCTACATATGCATGCTCTGATGTTGACAAGACCTCTGTTTTACAGCAGCCCGTTTCTGCAAGGGAAGCAGACTGATAACTTCACAGATAAGTTAATTATCTAAGACCTATGATTCAAAATTCTTCTTTGCCTTCATCACATACCTGAACAGACAGTTAGTTGTGCACTGCTTGTTACTGAACCATGTTCATTTGTTGCTGTGCATGTGAAAAGTCCTGAATCTTCAGGAAAAGTTTCTGCAATTACAAGGGTACATATCTCTTCTGGAAATAAACAGAAAAATGAACTGTATCACAATGTATTTAAAGTACCACGTAATGTTTTTGCATTGACAACAGACAGTGCTCCTTATACAAAGAAATGCTGTGGGAACTGCAGAAGAGCTTCCAACATAAATGGCTTCAGTACCTAAAACAAGTAAATTTACTGAGCTAAATTTTCAAAAGGGGCCTGTCTTCAACAGTAATTTTGCACCCACAAGTCCACACATTATTTTACACACTCAGTATCTTCATTCTTATACAGAAGAGTACTAATTTATACAAATCAATATACCGGTTTCCATACACAGTGCTTGCAAGCTTTTTGGGTCTCTAAATACCACCACCATGAATCATCCTTCCTTGTTTTCCATCATATCATTCTTTCTTTCCCTGAATTTTTCAGTTTTTAATGTAATATTTCAGATCAAATCCCATTCTCAGTAAAACCAGAAAATATTTTGTCATCCCTTCCAAGGAACTTTTCTCTATAAACTGATGAGACTTAAAAACTCTGGGTACATAAATATTAGCCTTATGCAGGGTTTGGGAAGATAATTTCTGTTTCTGTCTGCACAGCAGTGAGAATGGACAAATTGAAAAGATAGGACAAAACTGCATCCCCAGAAGCTCTTCAGAATGCTGTGACACAGACATATTCTGTGGCTGATTGAAACCTGATAATTCTACTTTGATATGCCATAGTATGTGCTTCGATTGTACCAGGGCCTCAGTCAGAAAACTTGTAGTAAGGCTGGACTGTTCATATTTCAGGTTGGGTCTCACAGAAATGTCTTCTAAACCATTTCCATCCATTTATACCGGGTATATGTAATTATCTGGCCATATTTTTTTCATATTCCTCAAAGATGTCACTGTATTTGATCTCTATTTGTTACAGTATTCTAATATTTGTATAAAATTCACAGTATAGCTGATCTAAATAATCCCAGTATTTACACAACTTACCTACGTAATTTTTGACCTGGATAACGTTACATCGTGGGTCTTCTTAATCAATTGGGAGTTCCCTTTGATTATGTTTATTTCTTACTCTCAAAACTGAATTGAGGAAGTTTTCTAGAATTTGCTTTCTTTTTTTTTTTTTTTCTAAAAAAACACGTTTTGCATTTTTGACGTTTACATGGAATCTCATATACTCTCACAAAATCAGTGGAGTATAGTTACTAAAAAAACCCTAAAAGGTGAGGAAAAGTATTTCAGACTCCCAATAACCTTTGCATGAAAAGAAGGAGGTTCAGGAAAGTAAGCTCCACTTCCTTTAATCCAAAGAATAAAACCATTTTCTAATATTTTTTTTTTCTTTCCCAGTTTTCATTGTGGAATGGCAGACTATTGTCCCATTTAGACAACTAACAAAAAAGTTTTTACAATTTCTGGAAAAAATTCCAACTGGAATTTTTCCAGTTATAAATGACAGTGTATCCAAAAACTTCCTGTACTGGAAATGGGCTAAAAATGAATGACTAACTAAAGATTTGGCACAGAGTTGCTTTTCAGACAGCAGAATGTGCTTTTTTTTTGGCAACACAAACCAGTCATTCTGTGTAGCTGCAAGAGGCATGTCTGCTAATACTGTAACACGTTGGATCTTATCTGACTCAGATGAAGATTAATGACTCATGAAAGGTCTTATCAGGAAAGTAATGGGTAACACAAGCTAGTTTTTGAACTACTGAGATCAGCTTTTTTTTAGAGTTTTGGTGTGTCGTAAGCAGCTGAAGCTGTATTGTTAACGTGTGTACTCCTGGACTGAACTGACTCTGGGGATGCAATCTGATACTTACAGCGTACTAGTTTCCTGTTCATTTAACAGCAGACTCTGAAAGCTGGGTATTTCACGACTGTGAAAGAGAATCACTCCCACCATGCTGAGAACTGCTGTTTGAATGAGGCAAAACTACTACAAAATATAACAACCTGCAGAATTCCTATTTTCCAAGCACCAGAGCTAATTAATGCACAATGATCTTTCAGTAAAACGTAAAATGATCACATGAGAAGAGCTAATCTTCACTCTCTAGTGATAAAAGAATTATAATGGATTCTGCTATGATGTGGTTTGTTTACTGAAGCAGTATATTTGAAAATTATACACCGTAAATTGCAGTAATCCTTGTAAAAGAAATGGAAAGTAAATTAGTGATGAAAATAAACAGTTTATAACTCAGTCTTCTCAGCTGGATGAGCAAACTACAACACATTTGTGATCAATCATGAGGAAACTGGCTAAACCGAAAATATAAAAAACCCTAAGAACTAATCAAAAGGCATGTGTGAGCAACACATCACCATTGTCCTTATTAATTTTTCTCCCCCCAAACCAAGAATCACTGACCTCCAGGTCCTTGCTCAAAGGCTTACTACTGTGGACTGCATGGAAATAAAATACTAGTTTGACAAAAGAAACATTCTTTAAAGATTTCCATAACACACTCTGGGTGCATAGTGCTCTGAGTGTTTTTCTAGCTTTACATCCTGACTCGTAATTATTTTTCTTTCTGTTACTGTGCTAAGTAGAATCCAACGATTTGAAGTAAATAATGTCTGTTCTATTTCCCGGCAATCATCAGCTGACAAATAATTTCATCACAAAAATGTGTTCCAAAAAGCAGCTCTGAAATGCTGTTCTCGGGGCCTTAAAACATATTTAACACTTGACTAAATGAATACAAAAGCATTTTGTTCACTGAAACATGTAAAATGCTTAGGCATGCAAGTACTTGACTATTTTGTCAGTTATTTAGAAAGAAAGATTACACTTTACAGAGTAATCTTTTCCCTTTATGGTTCACGAGGCCATTAGAAAGAATAATTTTTGGTAAGACAGAAAACTCTTGCATTTTAACAAATGTCATCACTGGCAATGTGTTTACTCCAGAATGTCTCTATGTATTACATTAAAGGAAGAGTAGTTCTTATATCTGCACCTTCATCTCCAAATGTGATCATTATTTTCCTCCACTGTAATGCACATACAGTCCTGGGAAATGAAGATCGTCTTTTATTAGCAGTTGTTCATGTAACTAACAGAGCTATTTCTGTAGATGGAGGTTCAAAGTCATAAGTTTTCTGCTGCACAAAGACAATGGGTGGTGACGGTGCTGGTTTTCTGGTAAAAGTCCAACCAAACACAGCACTGCCATCTTGTAGACAACTTGTCTCTTATTCTCCTCCTTCTTTCCCTAGTCATCAGGTATTTAACTCCAGTTTAACAGCAAAGAAATAGACCCATCAGGTAACAACTTCTCGTTTAGGTATTTGCCTCTTTTATAGAAAGGGAATAGGGAAGTGTGAAAATAGAGAAGAACTGAATATGCAGAGTAGCATATTAGATGGTAGTATTGTAGCCCTACAGATGTCCTAACTTGCAATAACGCAGTGAAAAAAGCATTTTATTTACCTGTTTCTGGTGTCACTATTGTATACACCTTTACCTACTCAGGCAGCAGTTCTGGCTTATTTGATAGGATCTATGCTGCTCAGAAATGAAGAGACAAGCTTTTTAAAGCACACAAACCTGGCTAAGTTTGAAGATACTTCAAACAGCCCTTACAAAATACTGAGAAGAAAAATGAACAACAGCAAATGCAATTGTGGGCAATATAATGCAGTTTTAGGGTACAGAATCTAGGTTACAGCATATGTAATCCATCTAGACAGTTCAGGTACGATAAATAGGAGTACTGCTATTGCAGCATGGACTTTAGTCCCTAAAGCAGTGTTCAGGTTTGAGGAGAAATTAAGCCATTTATCAGGGTTAAGGAAAAGTTTATGCTGAAAGCTTACACTAAGGCAGTTATGTTGCTGCAGATGCCTAAACCAGCTGGTTTGAAGTTGTCAGGTGTATACATTGAAGCTGAAATCAATGTATTCAGCAATGCAACTGTGATGATTAATGTACCTGAATAAGCTTTAAATATTTACAGTTGAAGAGAAATAGCAGCATATTTAAAAAAAAAAATCACATAGTACAAAAAAGATCAGAGATTTGAGTTTGGAAGCATCAACAAGCAAGGACAGTTGTAGCAGTCAGACTTAAGATGGAGTCACTCACAGGACCAGAATTCTGAAGGTACCTTGGGAGCATAGAGTGCAACTGAAAATATAATTGACAAACAACAGTGCATAGGTTGATCAGACCATCTTTAACAAAGGATAATTTTAGCCTATTTTCAGTTTTTCTCTTCAACTGGCATCTTGAGCAAAAGCTCGTTGGAGATTGCTCTCTTCAAGCCCTTGTTTTCACTAAAAAAACGCGAGGATCCAACATGCACATTGACCTACTGAAGTTTCTGTGTTATGAATTTTATCAGCTATCAGAAAGCTGATTTTCCTGGTGTGGGAAGGCAGTAAGGATTTCTATAAAATTTCCCATGTATTTTCAGTTTCAAATATTATGCAGAAATTGGGGAGGGGAGGATTTCTAAGGGAGTTAAAACTCTGGAACACCGCAGCTAAACAGAGAACAAGACAGTACAATCCAAGAGAAGTGATGACTATCTTTTGAGATGTTTTTGATGAACATACACAGTATTGTGCTTAGGAAAAAAAAAAAGAGTATGTGGCAATTCCCTGGCAATTTAAGAAAAATTACTTCATATAGTTTTCTTCTTACATGCCATTAGACAGTTGTTTTAATGTAATTCAATACAGTTTGTGGCTGCCTCCAGACAGCTGAGTAATGGTCAAAATATCAACAGCTGGCAAATGACTCCATGGGATTCTTCATTCTCAGGCAGCCTGTTCTTTGAAGGATTCAATCAGTATAAAGTCAAAATGTCCAAGAAAGAACTACAGAGCATGTAATTTGACAAACTGTGATGTTGGCTTTAAGTAATCCAACTAGCTATTAATTCACAAAGCAGTCTGGAGAGATTTGTGATGCAAACTGATTTCTGTCTAGACAGAAAAAGGAGTGCAAAACACATTAGTGTAGGTAGAACGTACCCAAAAAAAGTAGCCAACCCCCACTCCCCTCGCTTCTTAATTTCTTACCTGTATGAGTTCATGGAAAATTTTTCTTTTAAATAATGACTACTGACCTAGCAAAGGATAACCAATGTTTTTGAGAACTAGAAAGTGTTTGTTGATGCCTTTTCTTGATAACCAGCAATTAAAGTCACACTACAACTGATTACAATTTATGTAAAATTCCATGGAAGTTCTACACTTGAAAAAATCTTTTTGAAATCAAGTCTATCTTTCAAAATTCTGAATACTTACGTGCCATATCTAGGGCTCAGTACTAGGGCCAGCTCTGTTTAATATCATTATCATCATCTGGATGAGGGGATCACATGCACCCTCAGTAAACTTGCAGATGACACCAAGTTGGGGGGAAGTGTTGATCCGGTTGAGGATAGAAAGGGTCTACAGAAGGATCTGGACAGGCTGGATCGATGGGCTAAGGCCAACGGTATGAGGTTCAACAAGGCCAACTGCTGGGTCCAGCACTTGGGTCACAACAGCCCCATGCAATGTTACAAGCTTAGGGAAAAGTGGCTAGAGCTGCCCGGTGGAAAAGGACCCGGGGATGCTGGTCAACAGCTGGCTGAACATGAGCCAGCAGTGTGCCCAGGTGGCCAAGAAGGTCAATAGCATTTGGTTTGTATGCGAAATGGTGTAGCCAGCAGGACTAGTGAAATAACAACTGTCCCTCTCTATTCGGCACTGCTGAGGTAGCACCTCAAATACTGTATCCAGTTTTGGGCCCCTCACTACAAGAAAGACAATGAGATTTTGGAATGTATTCAGAGAAGCAAAATGAAGCTGCTGAGGGGTCTGGAGCACAAGTCCTGTGAGGAATGGCAGAGGGAACTGGGGCTGTTCAGCATGGAGAAAAGGAGGCTGAGGAGAAACCTTATCATTCTCTACAACTACCTGAAAGCAGGTTGGAGAGAAGTGGGGTTCAGTCTCTTCTCCCAAGTAACAGGTGATAGGAGAAGAGGAAATAGCTTCAAATTGGGCCAGGGGAGGTTTAGATTGGATATTAGGAAAAATTTCTTCACTAAAAGGGTTGTCAAGCCTTGAGAATGGTATGAGATACCTTGATATAAAATCAGTTTTCCGTACCTCTGAAAACTCAAGAAAAGCACTTTTTATGTAAGGATACATTTCCTAGTACTCTTTAGCAGGCTTCAGGTATCTTCTTCCAGGGTCTGCAAGCTAGCCAGCCACAGGAAGAAGAGCATGCAGCGCCATGACCGTGATGCTGCAAATATGTGAGAGGGCTGGCAAAGTGATCGTCTTTTTGGACTCAGAAACCCACCTTCTATTTCCCATTTCAGGCAGTAGTTATGAAAGAAAATTGTTAGCTTTGTGAACTAGCATAAGTACTCTTATTTATTCCACTGCAATGTCTGTCTGGTAGGCTATATGAAGCTTGCAACTAACAACACTGAAAAATACTTAGTTTTCCATGAAAAAAAATATCTTCTAGCAGGAAGCATAATATAGGATTTCTTTTGTACTCAACTAATGACATAATGGTATTTGAACCTTTTGTCTCAAGCAAACAAATGCTTCTCCTCTCTACTTGATAATACTGCATTCCTACTGTAAAATCTTTTGTTCATCTAGCTTTATACATATTATGTTGCCTAAAGAGGGTGAAGGGGTGAAAAAAGATTACCAAAAATAAGCAAACTTAATACATGATTATGAGTTTTGGCAGAACAGTTTCAACTAGATATTAAAAAGAAAAACCCTTATATACACTAGCAAATTCAGACTTTACAGAAAGTTTTGCATAAAGTTTCAGTCCTGTCAGATAATTTCTATTGTGTTAAAGGAGTAAGTGAATGCTATTCAAGTGATTTTGCAGAAAAGAAGATCCTAGTAACAGTGAGCTAGATATATCAGGCACTACTCTCATAGTGCCAGTAGATTAAATCTAGAAAAGACGTTACTACTTGGATTAGAAATAAGTTTCTCTGGGAAGGGGAAAAAAGTAAACCATTGATCTTTTTTTTTTTTTTAAGATATCAAGAAATCAGCTAAGTTTGGAGACTTCTTTTGTAATATATATTACAGGAGAACGTTCCAAGAAAGATATGGAATTGAATATATTTAAACACAAATCTATTCTCCCTTATTTATTTTCATATCCAAAGGCTTGATACGATATTGAAACTCTCTGCAAACTGTTTTGTATCGTAAATTACAATTTTTAAACCTTAAAGTTTGGGTTATGGTTATAAACTACCAGTACCCTATTGGTAGAACTCAGACGTGTTTTAATTCTTCAATAGAGGTTAATTTGGTTTTCCAGTACTCTTCCTTACTTCCAATGGCTTGCCTTTCAAGCCTCTGTAAATCAAATAATTTAGTTACATGTATTCCGGGCATCGGTTGTTTCTAGATGTGATGATGCTGCACTCCATGATTAATAATATTAACTGTCAGGATAAAGCATGCATGTTTCTACACACACACACGTGTGTGTATGTGTATGATGGTCATGAAGCAAAATAGGTATATAACAATTTTGTGAAGCAGTAAGAAAATTAGTGAGTAACTGACAAAGAAAAGCAGAAGCCTACTCTCTCTTCACCTCTTCTCCTTTCCATGAAAGCTAAGAGAAAGCTGTGTTTCTCCCAGGATTAACCCTGCATTGCTTTTTCCTAGTCTGTATCCTCATAGCCACTACTGCTACATCACTCAGCTGCTAAGTCTGTTCTCCCTGCATTCAAAGGCTGCCAGTGCAACCCCTCAAATTTTAAACCATCCCCCCATGGCTAAGGCCCTTCAATTCAGAATCTCTTTGGGAATACTCAGGTCTTAGACAGAAAAATTTTCTGTTTTATCTTTCTACACCATAGTTAAAACTCTCTCCAAATTCAAGCATATTTAAGCACAACAAGCCACTCTATTAAAGAATGGGCCAGAACATATCACAGTCTTCTCTTCCACATGTTGTTTGACTTAGAAACATTAAAGAAAAGAATAAACACTCTCAGTCTTTCAGCATCCACTATCACATAAGGAACTATCACAGCATATAATGATGTATAATGGGAGAATGAAGAAGCTGGAGAAAATCTATAGTTGGAAGAATATTTTGCTTGCTGAAATCTAGGACTTCTATCTTGCAAATAGGATAGAAAAATTCAATAAGGATAGAAAAATTCATTTTTGAGGACCATCTTTTACTTGCATTTAAGACACCTCAAATCTGCCAAGCTAGACTGGCAAAACCAGCATTCAGTGACTGGCTGTTATGAAACTTTTATGAGTACCATTTGGGTAATGAAATTTTGTGGGATTTTTTCTTTTTCCTCAGTAGCATTTAAACAGCTTATTTTCTGAGAATGAAGTTTGCTTCAAAGTTTAAGCTGTGATACTCTCCTTGCTGGTCTAAATGGAATTTACCATTTAACTAATAAAGGAATTGATGCAAAGGAAGGTGTAGAGTATGAAAGGTGTGATAAAGAAACATTTTCTTTAAGGGGGTTTCATATTACCGGTGCTCAGCAGAAACGCTTTTCTATTTATGGCTTCAGTACAAACTCAAAGAGGTAGTGAATCAAGATATTTTTTTTTCATATGATTCTTACCAGGTTCAGTTGCAGATCGTGGCTCTGCATATGACATCATAAGGAGGGGAAAGAAACGAGAAAAAATGGTATTAGAGATCACATTCATAAACAGTATATTAAATGAACATATTATACTGAATACTGTAGACATGAACAGAATCTGTGCAGACACATTACAAAATAAGGAAGACTTAAATTGTCTGTTGGTAGGTGTAGTTCAGCGACTACTTCTGACCATTATAATCACTGAAATGAAAGGAAGAGAGCACTCTGTCCGATACTCAGTCCCAACAGACTAATTTCACGATCTTTCCCAACCCTGTATCAAAAGTAGCCACTTCAGATAATTGCCTTACTTTTCTGGAGAATTCTGAAGTCTGGAGAATCTTGAATTTCAACTCCCTGTCTAAACCACTTAACATAAATGGGAGGGGGTCCTCTGACCCTGCATTCCAATACCACGACTTGTCCCTCAGATGCTGTGGAGTTTTGTAGCTCCTGAAATATAACAATCATAATTCAAGTGAATTGGGAGCATTTAACGTAAATTAGTTAAAAATAGCCTTTCCTTGTGTCATTACATTTTTGTAATAGACTTATTCTCTGAGCTGTATTTTCACTCTAATTAAATTTACTCTATCAGCTATATAGTTAAAAATGACTGAATATGTTATTTCAAATACATTCTTAATATGACTAAAGATGTAAAAGATGTAGAAGTATTTAATTCCTCAGACCATCAGAAGCAGGTGGTTACAATCTGACCTTTCATTTTTCATTCCTCTTCCACAAAGTGAAAGGACAATTCTGCAACTAGCTATGCATTGATTGACTCAGTCCTGAGAGAGGAGCTGTGCTGCTTTCAGGTCAACTTCTAGAACGTGAAGTTGCTTTTCCTCTGTGCCATTCATAATCAACTAGGCGAAATTATATGACGCAAACATCATTAGGATATATTAACTTGTGTATGGACAGCTTCTGAGACAGTATTATGGCTGTAATAAATTCTTGTATACATCTGAAAAAAATCAGAGTCTAAACCTTTGATGGTTTAGATGTACAGTACTTTGAGTAACAGAACTGGCAGGAGACAGCCACTATTTTTGCCTTTGTTATTAATTTTAAGATTATAAAGATTATAAAGATTATAAATCAGAGTGTCTTTTTAATTTTATGGCCTGTCTCCTTCTCTTTCCGATTTATTAATAAAGTTTTAGGCCTTACTGAAGCAAAGTACTTGAAGATAGGTCTAAGATCAGAGCTATCCATAGTTAATATTCATAGATCTTTAGTTATTCAAATACATTTTGTTACATGGAAACCTAAAATCTTTGGATTGTTCCCTGAAGTTTGTCTAGAAAAAAAAAATACTGGATATTTTTATTTTTAATTATTCATATCTGGTTCGTTTCTCCTGTAATTAAAGTCGTTCTGGTCTGGTATGTCCCAAGTGGCTAAAGCCACTGGATTTCAGGGACAAGAGATACGAGAGTTGGGAACAAACAGTGGAGTTTTGAATGAGGGTTGGATTGCTCCTATTTGCCACTCCTACTAGGAAATTGCCTGCCTCCCTACTTGCAGTAACTACATTCTTCAGCCCCTCATACCTCCACTGTTCACCCTCCCGTGATTCCTGCAGTATCAGAGCAGATTTATGAAGGCTGGATTCAGACCTTTCATGACATGAGAAAGGGATATAATAGAGCCAGGCCGGACAGTTGTGTACAACAGGTCTTGCTCTCATCTCTAGGAAGAACTAGTTGCTGTTCCTTCTTACTTTTGAGTCAAGTCTTTTTTATTAAAGTAATAATCAGAAATACCTTCTTTTTTTTATATATTTGACTTCAACAAATGATGACTCAATAACAGTTACTGCTATGGAAATGATGGTTTGAAAGCAAAATGAAAATAGTATTTTTGATTAAAGTTGTATTTTAGAGTTGAGGGAAATACGCTGTCTTCCTTTTCGCTGTTACCAAAGTCACAGTTCTGAAGCTTCATTTGAGATGAATGTGAAGATAAATATTGACTTAAATAATTACTTACGGATTTCTGAACAAAAGTTTCCCTTCTAGCAAATCTTTACATTTTACAAGGCATCCCAATGAAGAATATCTGAACTGCTTTTTAAGTAACAAAACTGCATGGATATTTTTCTAAGACAAAGTTAAAAAGCCTGTATTATTTGTTCTTGTCAGTAGACAATTTTTTCTGAATGAGGCTTTAGCATGACTGTGATGTGCAATTGGTACCAACCTTGTTTTAATTTACAAAGCATGGGCATAGATGAACACATACAGAATATTAATGTAATTCTACCAGTGATTTTAAAAGAGTAGAAAGGATTAAAACTTCATTGTTACAGTAGAAAAGTATTTTATTAGGAAGTAATTAATAATGAAAAGGATAACGAAAACTTCAAAAGTTTTAATATGATCAAACATTCCTGCGTTAGGATATAGAATTTCCTCTGGACTACTGGAGTATGGTATAAAAATCATGATGGATAAAACATACCTTTGTAAAAATGGGTGCAGAATAGATAGGCTTAGGTCCATCCACACGGTGCAGGAATGAAGTAGGGCTTTGAACCTGCAAAGCAATTCAACAATGCTATAAAATAGAAGGAATATTGGTTTCAACAATATGGCCTGCATGCATCTATGCAATAATGCAAACTCTCAAATGCACAGCCTTATGGTGTTTCTGTTCTAGAACACTTCTTGAGTGACATCACTATTTCACATCTGTTGTGTTTCTGAAATCAAAATGCAAGCTTTAAAGGCTTCTCTACTTCCCATGAGAATTTTGTATCCAACTGCTTTTGCCTTGAAGTATTTTGAGTTTGACTCCTGTTAATATCATTGAAGTCAGTCCTTTGCATTGAAGCCTTTTTGCCTCTCCTGTTACTACATCCTTGACTGATGTAGTAATAAATAAATGCAGGTAGCTAAAAGCTTATCAGTGTTAGCCAGAAGAAGGAAAAATAATTTACCATGTGCTGTGGAACAGAAATTTTATGATTTATACGCAACTTTAAATCATCCACGGTAGCATAAACTTAGTATAAACTAATGAACATTAATTTTCTACACGTAACTTCTAGACAGTAAAACTTGATTTTCTCTAAAAGGCTCAGAGAAATTAAAGCAATATTTAATTTAAAAATTTAAAACTTTTGCTAAAAAATACTGTAGGTATTAATTTGTATTAGTCTTTTGGAATCAGAACAAGTCACTAATAAGTGACATAATCTTTAATTTTCATCATCACCAGATCTGTCAGCTGCTCACATGCTGGCTTGACACACGCTGTTTAAGAATCCATACGTGTATTTACATTTATGCCCCACTCACTAGATGTATACCGACTTTTTTGAAAGCATCATTCTTAATATAATAACATAAATACATAGTTCAATAATATAATGCCTCAATATGATAGAGTTTTTCTGGACTTACACATTTTGAAATAAAATTTAAAAATTGGTATCTAAAAATACCTGCTGACTGGGTACAGAGATAGGTTGAATTACAGCTGTGGTGACTCCAGACTTTGGTGTAGAAGATCCTATTGTCAAGGAAACAGAGGTGGTTTTCTTTTGGGCCCTGAAAAAAAACCACAATAAACCAGCAAACACTTTATAATATCTGAAATCTGAATATGTTAGTTTGTAACCAATAAACCACCTTGTATTTTCTACATCTTTAAATCTGTCATTATCAGCTGAAAAGATCAACATTGGAGGAAGCTTGAGTAGAACACAACCTTTGAGTAATTTCAACTTTCACACACAATAAAAAGTACTGATTTAAGATACAACTAAAAAGTGTTTTGTTTCTTTGATTGCAGTTCTCTGCAGTTTTTTTTTTCTTTGGGAGGCACAGGGCTGGGTGATTACAAATGAAGAATTGGTGAACTTAAAATTACTCCTGAATATGAAAAGTTGATATGAACAAATGAGTTGTCGGGGTATGGCCAGACTTCTCTGACAGAGCAAGCACATTAATACAATCTACAGCTATAATACCACACATTTATATAACATGAGAGAAGGAGAAAAGACAAGACATACACGATCATATCCCAGAGGCTTATTCAGATCTAAAACTGCCAAAGATTTTCCAGTGTCCCTTATTAAGAATATTAGCACAGCATTGCTTCTGCTTTGCACACTTACTGTGGCATAGCTCCAGATTTTGTTTTGAAAATTAAACTTTCACTCTCTGAATCTGTGGAACTGGCACCTGGAAAAGAAAGTATTTTCAATAATCTCATATCCTTATACTGATTTATTTAACGCTTGCATTCCAAAGAAAAAATTCTACTACTTTTGCATTACACTTCAAGAGCTGAGAACTCTCTGTAATAAACTACTGCAGGTTTTTGGTTTTGTTTTTGGTTTTTTTTTTTTCTTTCAGATAAAAGATTGTAACTATGTACTTTAGACAGTTACAGAAATCATAACTATGCTGATTTATTTGCAAACATTTTTCCCTAGGCTCTTAGCTGTTTTCCTTCATATTGAAACAAATATGGCCAAAAAAAGAGAAAAAAACCAGGAAGCTGAATACTACTACTCTACTGAAAATGTATAATATTATTTTCTTGAATGATAAAACTTAAAGCTTAAGTTAACATATGTCTTCTACACAGAAAAATCTTCAGCCTTTAGTAAGAGCGATTCAGTATAGCAAGACATTTTCCTTGGTATAGCAAGACATTTTCAGACTAAACTTGCTACCTATAGTGATCTCCATAGTTCAGACTGTTTATATTAACCTATACATAATATTTATATACTAGTGTTTCTTGCCAGTGGAAGTCTTGATATTAAGTACATATTTGGCTTTTGAACTCACTTAAAGAAAATAATATGAAAGCCTTTATTCACTTTGTCTTAATTTTTCCTGACAACTCATTCTTTATGCAATTCTTTATTCCAGACATTTATGCAGTAGATACTACTCCTCAAAGGATTTGTGTGTACATATGCATAGCTGTATTTGTAATATAAATCATAAGCAGTTTATAATCAATATGCATAGTATACCCTAGACGGATTCCAGTGAAACAAAACTTGGACTGAGGTACCCAAGTACCCTATTTATTTATAAAGTTTAGACTTCAAAAATCAAAGCAATAAGTAGCCCAGAAAAGTTAAGAAGAGAGAAGCAATTGTCAAGTGAGCAAAGTGGGTGTACATGAAAGAATTTCACTTGAGTAAAAGGTATCCAGGTCTTATGTGGCTGGCCCTGTTGCACAGAAGGAAGTATGAGGCATCAGAGTCCTCAAGGCTTTTAATGTAAAAAACAATGCTTATGTGACATTCTGGTTTTTAAAGATCATAGAGCAGTAGCCTAATTACTTGTATAATTCTCTCTTTTTCTAATTTGCATGTTGTAAAACTTCAAGATAGCACTTCCACATAGTAAGCCTGCCAGATCTCAAAAAAGGACTTATTTGCTGTGTCTCTATGCCTACCTGTTTCTTTTTTAGTGTTGCTAGTATTATTGTATCTTCACACAGTATATTTATACTATTCCTGAGCATTTCTGAAGTGATGCTTACTTCTGCAAATAAAAATCTTATTAGAATTGGTAAGATTCAGAAAAGTTTTGTGGATTTTGCTATTATATCCCAGTGTGTGATAACAAAGTTCTGCGAATGAAACACAATGAAAGAGATCCTTTGAATGCACATCTGTCATGATTTAGCTAAGTTATAGTGAAAATTTTATTGCTTTGTTAATAAAAACCTATTCAGCCATTTTGGTATGGTATTATTCAGATTTGTTATGAGTATTTCTTGCATTAATTTGTTTTATGCTTGCAATTTACTATTTAAATTACTTTAAATGAGCTACAAAACAGGTAAAAGAATACTTATTACAAAAGTGTTTGAAAGATGCATGAGTTAAAATAAAAATCATCATCCAACTAATATAATCATGCCTAAAATACAGTCCTCCGTGAAAGAACTAATTTAATAATTTTACTTGTAATCAAGCCACTAACATTTCTCATAGAAAAGAACACTTGAATTATGAATAATTTTGAAGACAAGAAATATTTTGACAATTACTGGCACTTGATTCTGGACAAAAACAGTGTGATTGACTTTTAACCTCACTTAAAATCAGTGTACCAAATTTTAAGAATTATAATACATTTACCTGTGACTGAACAAAATTCATTCAGGGCAGCCACATTTAATTGCACTGGGAGGAAGTTCAGAACTAAGAGATTACTCTATCATGAAAATCATTACTGGTATCACCAGTCAAATCTGTGATTTACAGAAGGTACTACTTAAAAGCTAACCACACACCAAAAGCCCTGCTTATTCCTCCTTTTTCATTCTTTATCTTACTTGCACCCTAAATAAATAGCAATCTACTCACTGATTCTAGGAACATTCATTGAAACACCTGGATTGATATGATGTTATGTTTGAAATGTGTTGCATTAAAGGGAAGCAGAGGAACACCATAAAAAGACCACCAAAGCAAATGTAGTCTTAACATACATAATTGAGAATAAACTTCAGCTTCTTATACATTTCTTATTATTTCATCTCTTACCTTCAATGAATATTTCAGCTGATGTACTATCTGAGCCAATGGAATTTGAAGCCAGACAAGTATACCGTCCAGTATCGTCTTCAAAGGCTTCTGCTATAATTAGTGAATGAAGTCCTCCACTTCCAGAACGGATCTGAATGTCAGGTGTATTCTGTAGTTCTTTTCCTTCACAAAACCATCTACAGCCCACACACATTTAGAAATACAGAGGAAAAAAAACACATAAAAGATTGTTTCAGGCTCATCGCACACAAGAAGACATTATACTCTGCTGCAAAAATCTAAATCGCTACTGAAATCAGCTGCTTTGAAGTGTTTAATGGTATTTGCAAAAGGAATAACTTGCTGGAATATACTTTGTTTAAAAGGTAGTGAGACACTTCTGAATCCTAAGAGAATTCTACACACCTACAATTTAAAGCTATTCCCTGTCCTGTTTCGGTAGAATTCATCCTTTCTGCACATCTTATGTACTGGCTTGCTTTGACCAGTCTAATAATTTCAATTTAACTTGTTATTCCCTTCTTCCTAATACTCACCGATTCTCCACATGGGATGTTTGCTTTTTGAATTTTGTCTATCACGCCCAGTCAACCTAATATAATCCCATGGTACAGGTTCCATATTGCTAAAGTTTTAAAGGTTTACTCCTGCCTCAGATCAGGAACACAACCTCGTTTTCTAGCCCTAGATTTTTACCGGTACCAAAAGGTATGCCCCAACAAAAGGGATAGCTTCAGTGCAGGTCAAATAAAACTTTTACTAGGTAAAAGTATAGCCTATTTTGGTAATGCTGGGTCAATCAAGCATTTTCCAGTGCAGGCTGCCTAAAGAGCTACTCCATGTTCTTAGTTTGCATTGCTTCCATGAAGGTAGCAGGTCCCATCTTCTTTCTGTTTGATTTCCTCACATCAGCTACTTCAATCCTCACATGCTACTCCCTGATTCATCCACATCTCTAGAAGCCCAGCAAGTTTGAGAACCGGATCAATCTGTTTTAACAGGGCCTGCTGTGTATTTTTGTAAGAGATGGTAGATTGGTGAGTCACAAAAGGAAAATCATTAGGGAACAGGCTTCTTTCCATTCTCAAATTTTCACTATGTCCTGAAAACAATTTTTGCCAAGTCCTTCTGAACCTCAGCCGTACAAATTCACTCTGAATTTTATCATCCTTCTTTCCCTTCCTCTCACCCAGTAATCTAGTCTGTGCTTTTCTGTGTTGTCTCTTTGACCTCCTTTCCCTCTTCTTCCTCTGCCACCCCAAAATTCAAGTCTTCCTGTGGTGAGGATAAAGACAAAATGAGTAATTATTGGTAGGAAGCTGCAAAAGTGATCTTTCACTCTCTTTCTCCCCATATACTTTTAGGTCCAGCATGCTTACTGGAGTAAGGATTTTTTTTTTTTTCTAGGAAAATTCTATATCAGAAATTTATGGAGAGTCAATTCCAATTAAAAGATGATGGTATTTTCAAAAATAATTTTAAAGACTTAAGATCTGCCAGCAAAAAAAATTGGTGATTTTCCTTTAGTTTGTACTAAAGTTATTAAAGTTATTTTTGCAGTTACACTCCAGGAATACTTTGGAATTAAACCTTTTTTCCCCCTTCCTTATCAGATGATTTTCCCCTGCTGCCCAAAACAAAGTAACCCCAAGGAGTTATGGATCCTCCCCTCCACTCCCGCTCTTTATGCAAAGCATGCAACACTACAGGACGACAGATACCACACAGTAACAATCAGTGAGTAGTCTATAGAAGTGCACTGCCTCACTTTTATTGCTCTTCTTTCTTAAATCATGTGTAATTAACAGATATAAAAATATGTTACAAAGCTTTCTGCTGAAAATATTAGATTGCAAAACTTGAAATTTCATGCTTTTTTCAGAAAGCAGAGTTAAGAAACCAAGCCGATCTACACAGAAGATGATTTCCCCTAAATAACATCCAGAACTACGAGCAAGTCCTCTGTGTTTATGAAAAACACAGCCTTTATTCCTGAAAGCAAAAAAAATGGTGGCATTAGTTGATAATAGCATTAAAACCACATGTAATTGTCTTCTGTAATTGAAAAAGGAAGCAACAAGTTCCTTTTCTGTCTTCTGTTGTGCCCAGACAGTGTACACAGAAAAGAATCATTTTTGGAAGGAACTAACAAACTTCCATTTGTTTACTCAGTAGACCCCTTTGGCCTACTTTTACAGCCTCAGAGACAAATCTATTCTGTCAGCTCAACTGCCAAAATTAACATTTCTCTTCCCCCTCTTCCCCTTTTTTCCTCTCTTGTCACAAGTCCTCCCTTCTCCCGGTGTGAGGACCTCTGCTACTATTTCTACTTATTAGACCTTCGGAGTCCTAACCTCTGTGCAGCCTTTCCTAAGTTACATTTTAAATGATATGCACAAGAGAGAGGTTAATTCAATTTCTAGACAATCACAGACAAGAGCTTGTAATATGAGGCCCTACTTAGCCATTAGTTCTATTTTTCTTTCCTTTCCAGAAGCATCCTGCAAATGAAAACCTCTCCTTCAAGCCTAATTATTTTCTAAGATAGATCCCATTTTAGTTTCATGCAAGTTGTACAGCTTTCTACTGTCTCCCAAATTCCATGCTCACAAAATATTTAAGAAACTGAGGTAAGCATATGAACCAAAAAAAAATTAAAATAAATCCATTTATATTTTTTTTTGTCAGATGATGTTTAATAAGTAAACTGTTTTCCTAGGAGGACAAGTTCTACATCGTCCCTTGATTCATGCATAGACACAGTCAACCTCAAGTATCGGGAGGAATTCCTCAACACTGGTTGGGACTGAGACTCATTGCATCACATCAGTGACATACCACTGCAAACCAGTCCTGACCTGCTACCTCAGACACTGTCTCCCACAGAGAAAAACACATAAGCAAGCAATTCAATATGAAATTACCTTAGCTGTCATTAAGGTGATGTTTGATGAATAGGAAACAGACCTGGTGTTGGACTACGCTGAAGAATTCACCTTCACAACAGGCAAGAGCAGAGTTATTTGAAATGAAGAATACTGAAATAGAATTAGTCATATTCCCTTTCTTTTTCTAACTACATTTTTTTCCTTGTCTATCTACATGGTGATAGGGGAGGATTAATTAATGTGATTTTTTTTTGGAGATTACATCAAAATTAAGTGAATTAAAAAATAAACCATTGAAATACTTATCCTGCAATATCTTGGCAGTCACCAATTCAGTTCAAGGGATTTTGCTAATTAGAGTCAGCTAACAAAACTAAATTATGTATTTTTTGCACAAACAAATTTTAGTTTTCTATCTTTCATATATTATGAGTGATTATATGGCACAAACCTCCTAGCTACAGGCCTCCTTTCTGCCATTATACTTGGAATAGTCATAGATTTTCTGCTCCTAAGGACTGAAAAAGATTCAAAGACAAGTCACGGCATCACGGTAGGAGTTGAATGAACCGCTGGAGATCATCTAGTCCAAGCCACCTGGCTAAAGCAGGTTCACCTGCAGCAGGTTGCACGGGATTATGGCCTTTGAAGTTCTCCGTTTCTACCAAGGGATCACCAAAGCAAGCAACAAATCATTATCAAAGGGACACTGAGCCACAGAAACCAGCCACAAAGCAAGTCTTACAAGAAAATTCCAGCTTTATGCTAACTAGGGCAGCATTAACTCACATCCAGTCTATTCCAGCCTACTGATCCTCTTGGGGATAAGAGGATTACTATCTACCTGTGAGAAGGCAATAATGCTTCTGGAGAGCCAAACCCCCCCAAATCAAACCAGAACCAAAAGATACGGAGAGTAACACAGAGGAACAAATGATTTCATATACTGCAGATGCTCTGTGAACAAGAGAATTCCCTGTATAGAGAACACTGGTTCAAAAATAACATCTATTTCACAGCTTCTAGATACTGAAAGCACAAATGATCTACTAATTTCCCCATCCCTTTGCTGTGGGTTCTCAATATTGTATAAAGATTGCAGACAAAAAAAAACAGGCAGAGACCAACCAAAGGTTTTGCGCATTTGTGTACATATCGGTCCACAGAACATGAACTCAAGCTTGCATCCCAGCTGCATTCTTGCAGGCCATGCTAGCGCTCATGCAAATTTGTAGAGACCTTTCCCCGTGAAAGAGAAGAGAAACTTCTGTAATCATGTCAGATAAAGGGTGGCAAAAAAGGAGCAAATAAAAAGAACATAAATTTTATGTAACTGGAATTGATTTTATTCAAATTACACTGAATTTTTCTGTTCTTTCCTAATTCCTTCTTCATTTTCTTTTCTCCATTTCTATTCCTGTCTTCAGTTCCACTGTACCACTCTGCCTTGCCTATTGTCCAACTATGCGTACTTTTTACCTACACTGTATCTACTGTATGTTAAAATGATAGCAATTAAGTATTTAATGCAGACACTGAAACACGATCACTAGACTGGAAAGTCAATTCTCCAAGGAAGCAAACCAGAGGTATTTTGGTAGCAGGGGAACAACGGTTAAGATCCTCGCTTTTCATGCTTCAAGGACTACTTTACTTTTCCACTGGCTACTTTATTGTATGATGGCAAAACTACAACAGCAAACAAAAAAAGGATGGTCAGATGCCAGGTGGGCAGCAGTTCATGCACACTGGCACCAAGTAGCAATTCACACAGTATGTCTTTCTTTTTCACCCTTCTCCTCCTTATGCCCTCACAACCTTCCATGCATGGAAATACGTACCAGCACATGTGTCTGGGATTTTAATGACTGTGAACAAAATACAAACAGAGTCGAACAGTACACTGACTGAGTAAGCACCAGGGCCTTAAGAAAAACAGTTCAAGGTTCTCTCTAATGCATAATCCTGCTGGAACTTGTATTTTTTGAGAGTCACTGAGGAATAGAGAGGTTTTCCTTTCTGCACACTCTTAAAAGCTAATTTAAAATGGCAGCTGAAGTGAAACTTTAAGATACAGCCGTAGGGAAGAATTATAACAGGGAACTCTGACCACTGCAAAAGGTACAGAGAGATAAGTTGTAAATTAAAAAGTAATTCTATCCTTAGTGGTGTTAAGTATGTCCAGCAAGAAAAGTTAAAATTATATTAAAAAGTGTTACATTATAAACAGTACACATTATATACCTATTCAGAATGTAGTTGATTCTTCAGGTGTTGCACAGTATTCTTCAGTCTCACAAATGTCAATGAGAACTTCACATCCAGCTGAGTAAATTGCACAATTAGGTATTAGGGGACCAAACGTGCCTTCTTTAAGTGTAAGAAAAAAGGCAAAAGAATACCAAAAATGGTTGGGTTTTCAAGACATTTGTCAATATTTCAGCCCACCATTTCCTACAAGTTACTTCTGCTCCCTCCAACGTCAAGCCCTGCGTCAGGCTCTGTGCAGGGATGCAAAGAGGAGGGGGTACAGAAGGTAACAGATGTGACCAGCTGAGCCACATGCTACAAAGCTTCCAAGAGCAGTGAGCAACAGCCTCTGGTGTGGTTTGCAGCCTGTGGTGACTCCAACGATCATTTTTTTAGCTTATTCCTGTCATTAGGAAAATTCCTTCCTTATATTCTTGTGTAGGTTTTCCAAGAGTCTTTCTGGTCACTTTACCTGTGGAACAAGGATTCTGCTCTGCTTTAGCATTTCAGCTGGGGAAATCAACGGAAAGTTAGCTTGAGCTTTTGACAGCTCCAGACAAGATACTCCAAGTTAGAGCAGAGATCCTGCCTGTAGCTCCTCTCATTCTCACTGCAATGTTCCACAGTCCTATATAGCTGGGTACAGTTAATTACAAAAGAAAAGGAGTATTGCCAGACTTGATTAAAAAATAATTGTTCTGTCTTAAAATCACAGCATTAGCTTAAACATTAGCTTAAAAGTTTTTAATGTGTTTTTTTTTTTTTTTAAGATTGCATCTTGTCTCTGTCTTTGCAATTGGCCTCACTCTATAGCTTTTAAGTATAGAATCTTTTTAAAATATATATTTATGATGCAGACTTTTAATTACCTGAATGATAGAGAAATTCATGCAAGAAAACAATAATTGATGCTAGAAAGTATGAAAATTTAACACGACACTGAGCAAAGCAAAGATTTATAATTGTCTAATTTGCCATACACCAAATCTTTTAGAGAACACTTTCCTTACTTTTTAGATTAAAAGAATTTGAAATCATTTGCTTGACAGTTACTTTTGTTTATTTTGCATTTCTCTGGCACTGGTATAATGCATGCCACTGATTTTAATTCTGTTCCTGCTAGACTATTCTTAGGCACAATAGAAATTTTTGCCACAAAATGTGTTTTTCTGAACCTGCTGAAATTTACTGCTACTGCAAATCTACTCCTGAGGTGACTCCTATTTCCTAAGGCCCTTCTGCTTTACCTGAGCTTTTTCTTACAAGCTATTTTTAATGGAGCGCCCTAGTCAACACAATTGTGCACATACTATCTGCAATAGTGACTACATCTATTGGTAATTCTCCACTGATTTAAGGGTTGAGGACAAATTTGTCCCAAAATACAAATCCCAAACGCTTAGAGCCCTCTTTAAATTTGTACTGTTTTGGGGTCTTTTTTTTTTTTTTTTCTTTTTTTTTTTTTTGAGGGAGGGAGAATCTTAAAGATCTGTCCATGGTGTGGGAGTAGTATAAAATAAATAAATAAATTTATTTTTTTAACATTTATCATAATTTGACTGTGTACTATGGAAAATTATAATGAAGAATGAGTAATAGAAAAAAGCCATTCTCATTTAGTAAAATTTCATTTTTATAAATTTCAAATCTTTGTGTTAATACTTTCCCATAAAAGTCTAGAAGATATGCATCATGTGATGCAGAATTGAAATATCTGGATGTAAATCAAAAAACTGTGAGATTTAAAGAACAAAATGAATTACATTCCATGCCTATAATGGAGAAGTTTAATGCCAATTTTTTCTTTATAGAAACCAGAGTTAGTGTATCATAGAGAAAAGAGGTGCCTCCTATATGACTTACCACAGAATCACAGAAATGTCAGAGTTGGAAGGGACCTCTAGAGATCATCTAGTCCAACTCCCCTGCTAAAGCAGGTTTGCCCAGAGCACATTACTCAGGGCTGCATCCAGGTGGGTCTTGAAGGTCTCCAGAGAAGGGGACTCCACAACCTCCCTGGGCAGCCTGTTCCAGGGCTCTGTCACCCTCACCATAAAGAAGTTTTTCCTCATACTTGAATGGAACTTCTTATGTTCCAGCTTGTGCCCATTGCCCCTTGTCCTGTCTCTGGGATCCACTGAAAAGAGTCTGGCTCCATCCTCCTTCAACCCACCCTTTGTCTAGATAAGTAATCCAAAGCTATTTACTTGTGATTAGTAAATAGCTCTGTCATAGCAGCCTGTGCAGGAGGTTAATGTAAAGTTCACTACTAGCTACTCACTTCTTGCACGAATAACTTTTTTAAAAACTAGTTATGTTCACTCCTGTTTCCAGAACTCTGTGATTATAACAAAATTAACTAAATATTTAATAGAAGATCAATTACAAGCTTTTAGCAACTTTTTTGTTGAACTGGCTTCAAAGCCTCATAAGATACATTTATGAAATACAGAAAAGAAACCAGAGAAGTGGCTCTTGTTGACATCACTGTACTGTAGGGATAAAAGGTTTTTCACAAATGCATCCAATGATATCCAAATAAGATACCACATCTCAGGTAATCCTGATACATATAGTACATATATGGGTACTAGTGCCGCTTGCAGCTGTGAAATATAGTTCCTAAAGTGGCTTTTGAGATGAAGTGCAGAGTGCAAGAATGGCAGGATCTTCTTTGCAGGTGCCTAAGAAATAAATCTGCTGTCTCACAGATTAGTCATATTGAGAAAGGATTAATCAGAATAATTACAGGGAAAAACACTACTCAAAAGTCAGAGTAAGCATTTTCTGGCACAATTGAAGAGTCGAAAGAACTCTTTGCTCCACTACAGTCACAGTTCTGTATTTCAGTAACAAAAGCAATCACTCAACAATTTTGATGGCTGCCCTTGAAAATATGTCATTTTTTCAATCTCTCATTATGTGTTGAAATTGAAATAAATTTCCTTCTGAATAAAGCAAATACTGCCCCACAACAAAATAACTTCAGGAAGCTAAGCTGTCAAAGGTCTCTTCCCTTCACTTAAAATTATTTTCCTCAGATATAGGATCCCCAAATTTCATTATAAAAGCCTGCAAATATCAGGGGATAAAAAAAAAGAGATTGGATTAGAAATAGAAGCAAGCGCAACAACCCATACATTATTTATATATCTTTTTATAAACATTATATATATATATATGTTTTTTCAACATCATTAAATACAAATTACAGCAAAATAAATAAATACATGCAAATTCCAACTTGTCTTAGCCCCCAAATTACGTGACTTACATTTGGAAAATGGTTGTTTGGTTCATGAAAGAAAAAAATAAAATCACACCACCAAACCTGTGAATACTAATGGATCATAATCTGGTCTGCAATTAGCAAAACTATTTCAAATGCTTTAAAAAGGCAAATTCTTTTGCCTTCTGACATACCCACAAATATAATTCTTCATGGATTAGTAAAACAAAGCAAAAGCCAAGAAGCAGGACAGAAGATACAGAAAAAGAATGTTCATACAATAGTTTTGTGGTACATTTATCTGTATTTCAGAAGACTTTTTTGCTAACATCAGTATGTGCTGTGAGCAGTGAGAGGAAGAATGAAGCAATGTAGAATTTCAAATTAAAACAGGCAGAATAATGGACAGCCATGTCATTCTTTAACATTCCATGCAACTTTGTCACTTTGTCTTTTTAAGGTTTCATATTTCACTGGAAGCCTTTTTTTTTCTTTTGAAACATTTTGTTCTCCACTGTGGTATAAGCCATAGCTTGCCTCCAATGACAATAAACATGGAAGCTGCTTCCATGTATCAGAGCAGAAAGACAGAACAGTTTATAAATGTGAAGAATGAGGAACTGCAGTCGTAAACAGCTTGACAATAGCTGACTCTGCAGTTTTATCTCTAGCATTATTATATATGCTTTTACTGATTTTTTAAAATGTAATTTGGGTTTAAACGATTACCAGACTCAACTTTTCATTTTCCATGCTTTATACTCTCAGAGGATCATCACAGAACTGTGAAACACTGTACAGAATTCAGCACCTGAAACATGCACCTTTTGCACTTAACTAATCACTATATAGGAGCCCCTATAGTTTTAGGGCATGAAAAGCCAGGCAGGGAGTGACAATTTATTTCTTTCTGACAGGTAATTAAATTGACAGGTTTTGTACAACTTCCTTCTTGGGCCTGCAACTTCTTACCCTGAAGTCAGTGTGGTAGACATTATCTGCTTTTCAGATTGTTCCAATAATTCATTTGCCAGTAAATCAAGTAGACCCTTTATGCTTGTATCTGTAGTTGTGCCAGCAGAAATTGATTCATTTGCTGTTTTGTTTCATGCAGAGATTATAATCTCTTTCCAAATATCAGAATATTGGACTTCCAAAGTAGAGATGCTGCTCTGTATTTTTTATCCTGTGGCTAAAAACCCTTGCCACACATGGAAATACATACATGTAAGTTTTCTCTCCAAAATGGCTTCCAAAAATAATCCAGGAAAATCTGTCTTTTGTATTTTCTATTAGGCATCCTCAAATATTTGTTTAAAGGAAGTTATAGAAAGATATCCCATGCAAACAGCCCTTTACTGAGAGACAGTAGTGGGGGAAGCACATGAGAACAGAGTTACAGTTTAGTACTGCTCTCAGCTATCCATTGCAACTGTATACTCCTTTGACCAGAAAAGGATTTTGAACTAGTTTGCTGTCATTATTTGCCTGTCTGGGGAGGGAACCTCTTACAGAACTGCCAGACATCATCTTCCTATGGAACAGTGTTTTGAACTTTGAGAGAAGGACTGTAAAGAGGGAACATGGAAGTGGCAACTGTGGAACTTACTGGTTTATCTTCAGAACTGATAGACATCTTACTTAAAAGTTACTAAATCAGCTATAACAGATTTGCAATCACCATGCTTTTTATAGGCACAATTAATTGATGCCTACAGAAGACAGTTATCTACATTATTGCAGCTAAACAGATAAACCCTCTTATTTTCAGATGCAACATTAGATAACTAGACCAGATTAAATACAAAACGAGACCCTACACATCAAATACAAACCCATTTTGTTCTTATATGGACACTATTCCTACCAGAGTCAGTAAATATAACTTTGTTGAACTTGATTCATGCAGGTCAGGTTAGCAACTCAGTAGCTGACAAAGGAAGAAAGCTGTCAGCAGTTTTGCCAATGCCTTGCATCAAGAACAAGAGCAGTCACATTTACTTAAGAGATGGGCATTGTTCTGTGATGTGGCACGGGATGTAGAGAACAAGCAGCTCAGCACTTGACTGAATATGGTAGCAGCAAGTCTTGAATGGCTGGGATGCCAATGGAGGAAGCTTCAGTCACTGAAGCATTCAAGATTAGGGTGACCTGTATTCACTGACAGTTGCAACAGCTGAATCTGTGTCATGCATTTGTGGATAACAGTAACAGCAATTGTACAGTTAGATTAGATGGTTTGGTCAAAGTTGGTGGC
Source organism: Thinocorus orbignyianus (assembly GCA_013400375.1). NCBI lineage: Eukaryota > Metazoa > Chordata > Aves > Ciconiiformes > Thinocoridae > Thinocorus > Thinocorus orbignyianus. Next base: position 439,051 of record VXBW01005307.1, read on the forward strand.
ACAAGTCTTAGAGCTCTGTGTAATAATTTCTGTTAGTGATCATCAAAATTTTCATTTTACAATCTTAAAAGACAATCCTCATGCAAGTGCCCTTAGGACTATCAGGAAAATAAAACTTGGGTTTTGTGTGTGGTACTGAATGATGTATATAAACAAAACATTCAGAAAAGAGTTTGCATGCCTTCCGTTTTCAAAAAAATCAACAGTAACCATTGGGGTTTTTTGTTGTTCATTTTTTTAATCAACAATTTCATGATTAACTTCTTGGTTATTAATAAAATCAGAACTTTGTAAATAGAGACTATTCTGCTGTTTTGGAGTCTTGACAGTTTTGTAGTTTGGATGCTTTTTTAAAGTTATGCCTGAAACAGTGAACGAAAGCAGATTTCTGATCATTCCAGTTCAATTTTAATTTAAAATATTTATCTTCCTGTACAGTGTTTTCTTAAGTTTTCCTTATTTCAAAATTTTTCTTTATTTTTCACATTTGCTTGACATCCCAGTAACCAACAGGAGTTAAATAAGCAAGGCCCAGCCATAATGCAGCTAATTTGCACTATTTTTAAATGGTTAAACTTTTTTTCAAATTTTTTCTTAACTTAGAGATGCAGTCATTGCCAAATACACTAAAGTAACTTTCATCCACACAGTAAATTCTTGTTATCTTGCATGCCTTCCTTAATTTGTAATTCAGACTCAGCGACATTGACTACTTTCTTTATGTAAGGACAACCGGAAAACTTTGAGAAAACTATTTAAAGATAAATGCAGGAAATGAAATTAAAAAAGCTAGATCTGAGGTCACCTGTACAATTGCTGAAATACAATGATCAATCTAATAATTAATTTAGTTCAATAATAGTTTAATATCCAGAAAATCCAGAGAACTTCACACATTGTGCAAATCCACATTTGTACTGCTAAATAGTTTCTAAGTCTACTGGTCTGGACTGAAACTGGAAGCTTTCTGAATTAATTTCCAGCATTAATGACCAAAACAATACATCAGCAATACTGATTATGCCTGCTCTTACTCATAATGTAACATCAAAGATATTTTTCACAATTGCTGGTGGAAAACAAAAAGGCTTGATCTCTAGGTAACAGCTGTCATCTTTACAAGTAACTGCACTTTTCTTTGGCATGCTATTTCCTTATATCCTACCTCCAAGGTAAGGACAATAACAGACATAGTAAAAAGCTATCCACTAAAAGAACTAAAATAAGACTCAAGCCCTTGGACTCCCAGATAACATCTGCGGTGTCCTAGGACAGATTTAGAGTGTGCTGTATGAAAGGGTCTGCTAGAAACAGCAGAGAAGAGGAAGGAAAGGATGGGAAAAGAAAATTGCCTGTCTTCGGAGCCTCAGTTCTCCCAACGTAGTAAAACTTATGCCACCATTTCCTCAGCATCCTTATACACAGCATCTCTTCACAGAAATTACAAACCATAGGCAAAATCTGACTGATTTGGTTTATGCAGATACCTGTCATTAGGCTTAACTGTTGCATTACTGTGCGTTTCAAAACCCACAAGGACTCTCTCTAGGGGAGGACTACATTCACCACCTAAGGCAGACCTGAGGACTAAGCATCACCTTTGCCTAATTAGTAATGATTAATTGATGCTATCTGTTCAGCTATCAGTTAAAGCACCTTTAGACACTCTCAGTAGCTGCAAGACATAGCATAGCTCTGACTTTGGTTTCAGCCTTATCAGACAAGCTTATATCTATGGTTGCCAGCCATCAATATGGTATGATCCAAAAGCATGCACCTACCCTTGCTATGTGCTTTGGGCACTATTTCCATAGCTATGGCCAATGCCAGCTTGCTCCAAACATTCATCGCTTCCAAGATTCTTCCCATCTGCTGACGTACACTGGCCATGCCTCAAAGCATACCATGTGCATATTTCACAACCATTATGAAAACTGAAATATGAAACAGTACCAAAAGCAGGTTTTACTGGAAAAATAAAAAATTCCATAATAATCCAACAGGTTGAGGGTCACCACTGAAGACTGCTTTAAGGTCTACTTATTTTTGCAATTACTAGAATTTATAGGTGCTTGCTGTGACCCATGTAAATCCTGGAATTCCTTGATCTTTCTTTCCAGCCCTTTTCCATCATGCCTCTCTCCACTGTTTGAAAAACTAACTAAAGAGAGGGGAACTATTTTACAGATGACCAGTGCAACACAGATTGCAAGAGCATTACAGTCAGAAAACCATTTAAGTAGTCATTAAGTTCAGGAAAAATGGTGAACGTCAATCTAGTTACAGATAATTACCTGCATACCCTCAGCAGCTCTATCAAAACTGTCCTAGAGATGTCTCAAAAAACAGAATTCTCTCCTCTTTATATGAAGACACCCCTATACTATACAACAGAACCGTACCATCTCTGCTGCACTTGATCTGTAAAGCACTGTGGGGCCCTGGAGTTTGTTGAAGTCTTCAGGCACAAGATGCACCTTTGAAGACTGAGCACCATAAAGGCCATGTTTTGGTTTGGTTTTTTTGATACAAAAACTCTACTGTTTTATCCATGCTACCATGAGTATAAACCCAGTTCAGATTTGTTCTAGGTATTTCATATGCATTAACACAGTAAATCTGAACATTGACACAACGTGTTAACGTATCGGAGGCAGGAATGTCAAGGTGCTGTAGTAAACATTTTGACCCCTGACTAAATCTTACGGCAGTTATTCAGAAATACTAATAGCTTTCCCATCCACATTGTGTACTGCATGGTTACATAAAACTGCAACAAACTATTAAACATTTACACTGTAGTTTACATGAGGCAGAAAGCAACTGATTTGTGAACGATGGTTAAAGGTTGGGTTTTTCTTTTAGTTTTTATCCTATTTGTAAGTTAAGAACAAAGTTCATGTGTATTCTGGAAATTAGAGAGAGAAATAATGTTAAGCAACAAAGTAATTAAAAAGGCTGCAAATACCTCTAAGACTGATTGTTCTTTCCCCACCCCCCCTCAGTTTCTGCCAGCTAAACTTACTACCCCAATACTTGAAGATGGCAAAAAGCTTACAATAGCTGTTTATTGGAGTTGCTGTTATAGAATAATACTTATATATTATTTCTAGATAAATTACCATGTATGCAGAACTACAGGAACTGTTTTTCTTCTTCATTTCATCTTCTAACTAGTAGCAAGAATAAACAGTGTTTTTCAGTGTTATAACTTTTGATGTTTTCTAAATTTGAAACTCTGTGGTCTTGTTTTCCCATTTAGAAAGTATCCATACAGAAACATTCACCACCTAATACTCACATCTGAAGGAGATTTGGATTAAAGTCTTATATCGAGTGCTATGTGCCAGTTTATGGGAGAAAGTATGTAATTGAGAAGAAAGGGCTATGAGAACACTGCAGGAACAACAAGTTTTGACTAAGAGTAACTAATTCAGAATAAACAATACGTATTAAAAAAAATAGTAAAAACTACCTACATTGTATCTTACAATCTTGTCCTTCAGATTAGAGATATACTTTGTTCCAGATAATTACAGAATTTTAATAAACTGTTAAATAATATAAACTTTCTACTCCTCTTAAGAGCAGCCCCAAATGCCAACTTCGAGAGCAAGCAATAAACTGCGTACAATCAAAAAAGTCATTGTCCTTCCTTTTTACTTTTCATACTTCCAATAAAGCATTTAGAATGGAACATATTTACTGTGATTTATGACAGAGACATCTTCCCTTATCTCTGTCCTTCTGCATCTCTCCCTCAAATCAGGTCACGAATTACCCTGTAACATGCAAAAGAATTCCTGAAATACATTTACTCTCATTTAAGAGAGGCATGTTTGTATTCTATGCAAAATATTCAAAGAAGCCATTTCTCCTTTTATTCAAAGAAACATTAAAAACTGTTTGTTTTAATCCTGACCTTACCATTAAATGCTATGATCCCAACTCTTGGCCTCTAGGCAATTAAAAAAAAAAAAGCGTCTGAGTACATCCAGCCAACAATTTCCATGTTAAAAAAAAGGTCTAAGTTGGAGCCATGTGGTCTCAATCAGGCAGTAAAAAACTCTCTGTATTTTCTTAAATGCACAACTGCAGTATGCCCATAACGTCTCTTTTAAATCATCTTAACCAGATCTGAATCACTCTCACCACAAATGATTTGGTGGCCCTGGAATGTGCTGGGGTAGACAGAGTTGCTCTGCAATGAATATTGGGACATTTCCCACTGCCCTGGTGTTAAGAGAATAGTCTACAGACAGAAAAAAAAAAATTAAAAAGTTCTTTAAAAGGTTAAAGCCAAGACAAAAAGTGACATCACAGTTCAATCATTCAAGGAAAAAAGGAAAAAAATGCAACTACTGCCCAATAAATAAGTGCTGTGTGCCACAAACCACAGTGAGCCAATACAGCTTTTCTTCCTGAAGCAAACAGAGATACCACAAGCAGCTGGCAGATGCATGTGTAATTGTATTAACAGAGAGCCATTGAATCCATTAAGCCAGCCAGACTCAGAGAAGTTGATCAATTAAAAAAGCAGAATAACCATGATTTCACTAACAATCTGTGCATCCCCTCACATTGCACTACAGTATTTTTTACCACAGGCTACCACAATTTTTGGCACAGATAAGTATGAACATGGAACTTAGTTAAAAGTTTATAGGCAGATTAGTTAGGATCAAACAAAGCCTTTGAGGCACCTGCATTATGTGGATGTATGCTGCTTGCCTTCTCCACTGCGCCACTCGAGTGAGTAGGAATGATAGGCAAAAAGCACCTTAGCTTTCTCAGCACATCTCAGAAGGAGTTCCAAAATACTACTTACATCCAAAGTTATAACAGGGGAAGGGGAATGTAATTCCTCGGGGGCTCCTAAAAGTCAAGTTTAAGCAGCAAATGAGCAAGCTCTGCTTAACTAACTGCAAGATTCTTAAATACCACTTCCTCTTTAAAAGTCTATCTGCAGCTTGAAAGATTTCCTTCACCCTTAATCACCCCAAAAAACAATTTAAACACGTGGCCAAAGTGATGTGCATTTAAAACACAAATAGTCCAGAGCCAAGATGTTTGGATCTAGTTATTAACCTTCTCATACTTTGTGGACCCAGGGGTTTTGGTACAGGCCCATCTCTGAACTCAAAACTCATTGCCAAACCTCACAGCCAGTAGGAAATATGCTTTAACATATCAAAGCAAAAAAAACAGCATAAAGATGTCAGATTTTTCCACCACATCAATGAGAAAAAATGTCATTATAGCACCCATGTAAATTGTGAAACTGAAAGCAGCTGCTGAGACAACCTGACATGGTGCCATCGGCAGGGGGGAGCCCAACTCAGGAAAACACTATTCCGTTTTTAGCTCTGAAAAAGAATCTTTGCTAGTTCTAATATGCAATTCCAGTTCAGTGAATAACTTGCCATAAATAGAGCTAGTAATCACTATAGGCAGAAGTGCTTTAGTACACGGCAAACAAAATGTGTATTAAACATCCCCAACATCCTAACCTATTGCACACTATCCTGCTGAGCACTGTTTTGCAGTCATGCCATAGTAACAGAGTTTAGTGGAATGTTTTTATCAATTATCACACCAGGCAGGGTATTCTTCCAAATAAAGGGTAAAAGTCACAATGGGAGAGCTTGGGTTAGGAGTTTCTGAATCAGAAAAAACAAATTTACAGACCTCAAACAAACACTTAATTGATGCTGCCTGCTACATTTTGCGCAATCACCCATTTGCTCATTCAGCGTATTTTTCATGTGACTAGATTCACCTTCACAAGTCCCTGGTAACCAGCAATTAATAAGGGGGTAGGAGGAAGGGACCGTTCACATAGTCAACACAAAACATTGGAATAATTACTTGAAGCAGCTGATGGAGCCAGAGTTAAGGGAAGGGAAAGGAAAGCCTTCCTCTTTTCGAGTCTATTGTTTCAGTAATGTTGTGGGTTTGGTGGGTTTGGTTTTTTTTTGTTTTTGTTAAAGTACATAAGTATATTCAATCACCTGGTCTTTCCACCTTTGTCAAATTTATTACACAGTTGAACTTCTGGATTTCAAGGGTTTCTTATTTATTACTTTATTAAGATAACCCATGTTGCAAGACATAATAGCATGCTGATTGCAGGGCTTATCAGTAACTTTAAAACAAATGGGTCCCTACAGTGAGTTTCCTTTGACAGCCAGATGGCATTTCTGAAAGGAAGGCATTTGCATTAACCTGCTGCTATGCTGATCATTATGAAACTTTTTCTAAAGACAAGACAGGGAGATGAAAAAAAAGGTCCTTGTAACAAAGCAATCCATTCTACTAGTAAACTTAAAAGGCAGCAGTGTAAACTCTTTTATAAAGCAAGAACAGCCAAATCATTTAGCTTACTGGAAGAAAACCAAGTTTCTTTTGCAATTCCTCTCCTCTCTCAGAGTCATTTATCCAAGCATACACTCTTTTCCACTGTACATTAGCTTTCACTTGCATGCCCTAGAACAGTAGACTCTCAAAGCTTTTTGTCTTTAAAAACAGATTTAATTGGCTCCTAATGCTGGGGAGGGGAGGGTGCATGAGTGTGCATGCCAGTCATTTAAAATAAGTTTATTTTGGGTTCCTACAACCTAAACAGTCATAGGAAGCACCTCATCCCTTTTCACTCCCCCATCCCCCTGAACTTTAGTTCTATTCATATGCTCTGTGATGGAAGATCTTTACTTCCCAGGTTCAGCCCTTGCATTTAAAATAAATGGGGTACTCTGCTAGTTAAAGTTACCCTATACTACACACAGTTCAAAATAAAAAGATTTGCATAAAACCCAATAATTAAACCCTTTGAAAAGCTTTTCAGAACTGTATAGTTACTTAGGAATTTTGCTAAAACATATACATTCTTACAGTGCTTTCTGGAAAGGGAGAAATGAGGAACATTTTACGGCTAGGCACTGTTCCGAGACCACTATAACTGAGCACACACTGTATGATTCACTCACGTACTTTTTTCCCCTCCTCTATTGCAGTAAAGCAGCTAAAGCATCTTACTGCTTTTTGCATCTTTATACACATTTAATGCTGGCACTTACCGTTGTGGAACAGATGGACCCCCACCCCCCACAAAGAAGCTGATAGCTGATGGTCTCTGGATCCTTTTTTTTTTCTTGACTATCCCCGTCTCTTAGCCTTGCTGCTCTAAATTCAGTCTAGTTTGCAGAAGAGCACAGAAAAAATTAATAGACAGCCGAGTTGCCAAATTCCAACCACTCACGATCGGCAAGGAAGAAGTTCTCCCTAGTTCTGACTGATTCCAAAGAACAAAGCCTGCTGGCAATGAGGAAGCGGAGTTTAAGTCCTCTGGCTTCGGTCCAACTGTTGCTCTTGCTTTTGCTTCAGAGTACGTGAGAGTGTTTGTATGAGCTTGTAATGTATGTAAGAGATGGGGGCTGGGGAAAAAAGAGGGTGTGTGTAAGGGGAGGAATGCTAGTCATATCCAAAAATAACATGAAGGAAGTAATGTAGGGATCCGTCCCCCCTCATTCTCTCCTCCTTATCGCATGTAATAAGAGTGTCTCTACCCTAAGATTCTGATCTCAAGAGTAGGTAGAGAAAAAATTCCAATGTGACTTGCAGCTCATTTGACTGTGCTATTAAACTGCAACTGAGGAGCTCTACACTTACAAGGACACATCATGAAAAACGCGATTTAGTGGCAATCTACTTCATAATACTGAAGCCAGAGTGCATTTCACACTGTGTGCATTTGTTTGCAACCTGGAGAGAATAAACAGAAACTACTACTGAAGTTTACTATGTGTCAGAAAAAATAGCATCACATTTGCCTTTCCAGAAGTTCCTGAATTCCAGTCCTAGGAATTTCTAGATAATCCCTAATGTTGATTTTTAAAATATCAAATGTTACAAGTTTACAACATAATGCAAAAATAGGGGTATAAAAATATCTATCTAGTTTAATTTTGTCTTGCCTTTTCAGAAATTTCTGTAAACAAATTCCATATTCAGAAGAGTATTCTGTCAAACAGAAAATGAACACCCACTATAAAATGCAAACAAGAAACCCCACAGAACAGAAAAAAAAAAAATCAAGGCTTCCTTCCGGATAATCAGAAAGCTATAATGTAACTGTTGTGATGTCTTTTGCAAAAAGTGTTACAGTATTTGTGGGCATTTTAAATCTTAAAAAATAGTCATTAGTAACTGAAAAAAAAAAAAGGAAGGAAAAACAAATAATTAGTAGTACCCTTAACATTTATTTATTTATTATTACTACTTGTATTTAATCTGGACTCTTGATTAATTTGAGGACCACCAAAACTACTTACATACCCAGAAGCAGACTTGGAATCTTTATTGTGTCCAGTAAGGCTTCAATCTCAAGCAAGTGCCCTCAAAATATAATGAGCGAATACAACACAGTTTATATTTTTGTCATACTACTCTGTGAAGAGTAGTACTTCATGGAGAGTAGTATTTGGTTTTAAAAGGTTTAATTAAAACATGGTGCTATAAAGAAAAGTCAAAGCAATTTTGGATTTAATTTCATCTCATGCAAAATAGACTAAGCAAACTTGGTCAATTTCCACAATTAATGGTTCTGATGTACCAGTTCTCACAACAGAAATAAACGTGGGAAAGTGGAGAGAAAAGAGTTAGAAATAAAATTGGGAAAGTGGAGAGAAAAGAGTTAGAAATTTTATTTCGGTGTGCTGGTTTCAACAATAGCATAAACCAGCCACCTGTGTACACAAGACTTTGTTCCTCGGTATGGGAGACAGTGTAGATCAGATCTAGTGATTTCCATATCTGTTGTCAATAGGTTTTCTGGACCTACCTTTTTCTTATCCTTTAGTAAGACTAAAGAAGCTTTGGACAGGAGCTTAGGTTTTGTACAACTGATATAATACACTTCCCTACATTCCCATTACACTAAAGAAATTACAGTGGTTTTCAGAGCCAGTAGCAAAAAGAATTGTTATGATAAATTCTAAAACTACAAATACACTCTAGGTTGAAGGTAAATCTCAGAAGCATATAGAAACCATCTGGAATGAAAGGAAGTTACAATGATTTAAGTTTGCCTTCCTGCATATTCACTAGAGACTGAATTGCAATATATTGTAAGGCCATAAAAAGTTACGGTAAATCCAAGTTCTGTATCGGGATGTTTACTGAACCCTACCGTGATGTACTTTTCTGCTGGTACTTCATTTCTTGGTAGTATTACAGAGCTTGGCTTCCCTTATTGTCTTGAGGTTTGCCAACTCACATTTAACCTGACAAACTTCACATGCAGGAAAAGATCAAGAACAGATAAGATTACCTGAGGACTTTTAGTCCACACCTCATCCCATCTTGAACATCAGCTGCACTGAATTTGCTGAATTGGCTAATTACAGTTCTAACTTGAAAAACAGATGTGTTGAGTGGTCAACTATAAACGTACATCTAGTCTTGTTTGCTACTGAGTCTCCAGAAGAAAGAGGTTAGTCTAAAACTCAGTCTTGGTCCAGATATTTGAATTTGTGTTGCTGTTATGGAAAAGCTCAGGCCTGAAAGAATATGAATTCAGCAAAAATATAATATTACAATGTAAACATAAACAAAACAAGCAAACAGAAAAGCAATGGGTAGCTGTCACCTGCTTTCCTCTGTCTCAGCACTGCTGTTACAACCAGACCCAAACAAATGATGCTGCTTTCAGGAGAATTTGAAACCCAGGCAACCAAAAACTCAAATAAGATATGACAAAGTAAAGTTGAGTAGTTTGGTAGTTGATATCCACAACATTTATTCATCAAACAAACAATTGCTAGCATAGAAACTATATTCTTGTTATTCTTTGATGTCTACACAAAAATATATGGCACGAAGAAAATACCTGGAATTATTTCTTATTGTGTAATTAGTGAACTAAAAGATTGAATTTTTCAGGCATCTCAGTTGTATAAACCATTACTACATTAATATTATTGTTATTTAACTCAAATATAATGTAACCCTATTCCATTTAGGAAAATTATGACATACAATGAGATACTTTGTGACACTAAAGCTTTGACTGGTAAGCTACGGCTGCCATGAATTGGTTGCTGCTCAGACCAGATGATTACAGTAATTTCTGAATGCATCAGAAATTATAAACAGCAAAATATAATACAACTCTAAGTAATGTCGGAGTTGACTACCACTAGTAGCTTCTAAAAAGCAAGATTTTCTCATATTAATATATAGTAAAGCCCATTCAGAGAGGTTATGGCAGACCCTCCTGCACTGTTTGTGTAACACAGCCATTATATTTCTTTTTTTCTTTTTCTTTTCTCAACAGAATAATAGTAAAATACAATAATAGCCATGAAGTAAGAGGAAAAAAATAAATTTTACTTGCTTTTTTTGGCACTTGTTAGATAAACACTCTGGTAAACTGGGCCATTTACCAACTTCAGTGTCTTGTACTCTGTACACACAAGTGTGTTCCCAATATAGTCTACGTAAATCTGGCATACAGCAGTAAAGGTCACACTGTGCTTGGATGTAGGGAGCACTTGCAAGACAAGGGCTATAATCTAATAAAAGAAACAAGACTGGTGAAAAATGCAAAAAGGTGGAACACTGAGGTCAAACAGTCTGTATTTTCCTAATTCAAACATTTTCCTTTTAGCACCTACATACCTGAAATGTTCAAATGATGATCAGTGCTGAATTTATCTTTGATTAGGAAAACATTTAAGGGTTTTGCTCTTTCTATCCATACATTCTTTCCATAGTTTCTGTGACTACTGACCCAAAGCATGCTCTTTCCTAGTCTCCTTTGCACTCTCCACTGCTCCTGTATTCTTTTAAAAAGTGGAAGTGTTTCTGTGACAAAGTATTTTAAAAGAGAACTAGAGTCCACTCCCTGCCCCTCCCAAATAATAGTAATAAAAAAAATTAATAAACTTTTACTGAAATTGTGGTCTAAATCAGAGGAAATTAAATTTTTCATAACACTTTCCTTGCATGGAAACTTTCTTATTTAAAAGAAAAATAGAATTTATATAATTCTGTATTTGGGGTCTCTAGTGTTTCTATTTACAAACATTGTTAATTCACCTATACATATATAGCGGTAGAGAAGGTATTAGAAACAGCCATATGGGCTGTGTACATAAAGGAATGTGTTCGTATCTCAGAATAAGTAAATTAATGGGATCACACAATTCAAGGCCAGAATTAATATCATGCCTAAACTGAAGTTTCAAAGAAAATACAAGCCTTTCAAAACGTATATCTATTAAAATGAATGGTACCTACAAGCTACACCCCCAACCAGAATGATGCCCTCAAGAGTAGTATCTATATCATACTGACAATATACATTCAGACAAGTTTATTTTTCCAAATGTTTTATGGCTCCAACATTATATAAAGGGATAGAAATACCTACTTGTTACAATTACAGAAATAAAAATCATCATCATCTTCCTGAAAGTCAGTCAAACCACAAAAATGATATTCCAGAGCACTAGAAGAATGTAGGAATCTTGTAGAGCATGCATCTCATTTGGATGCCAGCAGGATTTCCCCAAAGACCAAAAAGCCCAAGAACCATTAAAATAAATATTATTTTCCAAACCATTTGCTACATCTGATTTCAATGAAAATTAGTTTACTTTTGGGTGGCAAGCATCCCAAGCCCAAACAAGTCAAATGGCTGAAATACTTGTTCACGGGGTTAAAGAACAATCTACTTCTTTTGTTTGTTTATTGAATCCATTGTAATCTCAGGATAAGTATATAGTAATCAGCCCTGAAATAGGTTCCATTTAAATCGCTGAGTGATTAATTTTGAAAGCACCTTAAAAGGACGCATGAAGTAGGATAATGGTAGGGTGGAGATGAAGGGAACCAAACATTTCTAACAGTCATCCACTTGCTTAATTCATGCATTGTCCATATGATTCATGCACTGGGGATACTCTGCCTGAGGTTACAGCTCATGGGAATTATTCTTCTTAATTCCCAGTGAGTCTAAAATCTCATGCCTCCTCCGATGCATCTATTTATCTGCAGTTTTAGTTCACCTTCATTCTCATGTTGACCGAACATATAAAGCTAGAGTGTGGAAACAGGTAATCATTCTCCATAATATTCTGTCAGAAAGTAAAAGCCCTAGTACTTTTTTCTGGATAGAGCACACATTCTCAGTCAGAATTGAAGATTTTCACAAATAGGTGAATGTTTTTAAAGTCGAGCTTTTAAAGAATATATTTCTGTAGCATCTATTAATGAAAGGAGTATTAAATGAAGCAATCCAGCTACTGGTGCATTTCCATATAAATAAAGGTTGAAAAAACAAGTATTTTGAAAAAACCCCAAAAACAAACAAAAAAACCCCAGTAAAATACAGTGTATCTAAGCTGGATATTTATCTCATGTCCAAAAGGTCCATTTCTTGCACAGTGATGAAGTTTTTAACTGAGAGCAAGGCAACTGCAATCCACTGAAATCGTACAACATTTATTAAAAAGTTAGTTGTGTTTTTTACAACAAAACCATAGAAAACTGTAAGCACCTTGTCCTTCTCATCATACAATAAACCCTTCTCAGTGAACAGCAGGTTGAGAACCAGCAACCACAAAGCTTTAAAATGGGAAGAACAACCTCCTTGTAATGAAACACAGTGACTAGTTTAAGCCAAGTGAAGAATGTTGCATATTTTCAAGATGTGTTTACTAAGCAGTAGAACCATTCAGCAGAGTTGATGGTTAGCCAACATTTATAAATTCTCATACAGAAAGCTGCTAAATTGAAGAAACAAACCCTTGTATTGGGCTCTGATGTCAAATTAATCACTACTTAAGAAATTATTATAGCCATGATGTTAAAACTGTTTTGAAAAAAATCCTATAATTCTTTGGTTTACTACTAAGAGAAAATGTAAATTGTTTACATGAATGGTTTATATTAGACAAAGGTAGCATTTAAAGAAGCCAAAAATCCATGTTCAACTGTGGTAACATAAGCAATATGTATATATACTTATTTAAAAGGAGATTTTCTCTTTTTGTCACTATCAGTGTTTTCTTTGTAAGTGAGTTACAAAGGTGGCCACGATTTTTCCTTCTCAAACTTTTATACCATTACATTTTGAGTGATACTAAATATTAAAAACATGTATTTTTTCTGGAAGGTGAAAGTATTTTCCTTATCAATGAAACAGAAAAAAAATATATATTTGGATATAGACAGTAAGGACTAGAAAAAACTTAGGAATTAACATTTATCATAAAGAAATTATTGCTATTAGCAGAAAATGAAATTAAAAGTATACACATATTACATATTCTTTCACTTTGGACTCAACACATATATTTTTTAAAAAATAAACTATGTAAAGTCTCTAAGAATGATTTCCAGAAAAAAGATTTTGGCACAAACACTGAGAATTTAGTCGGGTGGGGGAAAGCTTCCCAATAGATCACCTAGCAAAGACTGCTGACTGGACCATAAGGGGGTCCCAGTTCACGCATCACTTGGAACGGGCCTCCCTTGAACATCAATCAATGCTTTTTATACAGAATGAAGCTTGCTTTGGCTGTTTGGATAGCTGTGGAGTGAAGCCTGAGTTTTACCAGGCTGCCTGCTTCACCTACTTCTGGGACAAATCCCCTTTCATGATTTGAAAAAATCTTAAAAATGCTATTCAGGAGGATTAACCGTGCAGCAGTAATTCTTCAAAAGTAACTTGAGGTAAACCACGTATTTCTATTCCTGAGTACAGAAGAAAATCAGTTCAGGAAATGAGCTCATAGGTAGATTAAAAAATAGAATAAAATAAAAAAACTGAAAAATTCATGTTCAACACAACTCTTCTAATGCATTGCTGAAACCTTGAAGGGGTGGTGGTGTATGTGAATGCTGATGCATGGATTTGGTAGTGTTTCTAGCCAATAGTAATCGAAGTTATGCCCAGGATTTTTTTTTTGCTGTTTTAAATGGAATTTTAAAATTAAGGTTTTTCTGTAGACCCTCGGACGTTTTATGTTATCAAGTGCCCAGCAGATTCTGCTTATCAAAACAGTATTTTTGAAATATTTTAAATATTCAGCCATTTTGGAAAATCAGGCCATTTATTAAAACACGTAACAAACAATTTAAGAAACAATATGCAATATTCTTGTGTTTAGTCATTTGGGTGTTTTTAGTAAAATATATATTCCAATGTACAGGTTCTTTTTTGTTACCTCATGCCCCAACTTTTTTCCTTTAATTATTGATCTTCTCAGCTTTGACTGGGAGTATTGGGGAACCTAACTGCTTCTCGTGTATAACTTCCAAAACAGCTCTGCTTTTAAAAATGGTTTCCAAACCACTATCTCAAAGAACTACTGATGTGCAGTTTAAGACACATGTATCTGAACTGCCCTTCTTTGAGTGCCTATTGCCTTTCCCAAGGAACATTGGTATACAGTTAGCAGTAAATGTAACCACATTTATCCTTATAAAGTATTACCTCTACCCCTGAGGTACTAACTGTTGGAGAATTTTTTCTTTTCAGACCTCCCACATATGAAGTTTGTGCCTCTGTTCAAAGGTAAATTATCCCAGATCCTGGATATAGTTTTCTCTCAGGCTCACTTTGTTTGCAGTGGCACAGAGCACTACTGTCTAAATGTTCCCTAACCATTACCTGTTAGTTTGGATTAATCCAAGGAGTGATTTCTTACTTCTAACCAATCAGCCTACTATATAAAACTTTTTCATTTTATAAGCAATAGAACTCAGGCTAGTCTGCAAGGATGATTACTTACAGATATATGTGATTTATGTTTTCTCCACCTTAATATGTTACAAAGCTGTGCTAGACAAATGACTTTTTCTTCCACTGAAGGATCATCAGTGTCAACCCTCAAATCTGCACCTTGCAATACCTTCTGTGCCCCCTAGCTACCAAACGTTATACACCATGTTGACATCGATACTTCTACTCTGGTATTGTACAAGCTGGCTCAATAGGCAGCTGGGCAAACAAAATAACAGTTTTCCATAACGATTTGCACCAACAAAGAAACCTTAATCTCAGTAGGTATATTAAGTTTAGTTTCTTATTTAAAAAAAAATATCTTTAAGTAGCTAGCTTTGACATCTCTACTTATGATAAATTCTGTTTGAAACCAGTCTCAAGTTCAACAATTATTATACCAGAAAGAGGCAGAAATATTCAGCTGAAGCATAAGCAGGACTGGAGTGAGGAGATCACTTTCACATGCTGTGGAGCTACATCCAGAAGACAAGGTTTCATGAGCAGTTAGGATTCTCTAAGACTATAGCTTCTACAGAAAAAGGCTGTCTAACCTGTGCTGCTGACACACTTCCAGTGCTTTCCTTATGGTGAACTAGCACACATGGGGGTGGGTTTTTCAATCAGTCCTTTGAAGTCCCATGTTCTTTTAGCTGAGACTTTTCACTTGAGCTTTGTGTTTATGTTTGATGGTGGCAAGATGAAATAGCAACAAACAAAATCAGTGAAACAGAAATAGTGCCATATCTTTGTTATAGGTTTTACATTTTTAAGAGATAAGCTTTCCTAACTTCATTCCATCTAAATTAGCTCCATGATAAAGATGAATGTGCAGAGTTTTACACAGAAGGAATTTTTAGGATACCTGGAAAAGATTATGTGAAATTGTAATGTACATTTGTCTAGGCAATTAATACATTCAGTACATCAGAGAGGTGTTTTAAATGGGAGCTTTTAAATGAGGACGGTCTTCCCTGCAGAAGGCCACTTCTTACAGATCAATGATAGACATAGCAAGGGCTAAGCAGGAGATCATTAGATGGGAGAAGCGAAGATGCCATACCTCTAGTGCATTGTGCCTGAAGCACCACCCCTCCACCTACACTCTCTTCCTCAGAGAGGGCATGGCCCTTTACACAGAACCAAGAGCCCTTCTTGCCTGCTCTCATCTGCTTCCCAGCGAGGTGCTTCATCCCTTGGGTCGGCTTAAGTAATGCTGGGCATAGTAATGGTGGGTGTAGATGGGTAATGGTCTACCTAAAGATTGCTCCTCAACCCTGATCGATAGCCAGGGAGTAAGGTACAGCTTTTCCGTCAGCCAGGGCAGGAAGCTCAACAACTGTGCAGTAAGAACGGGGGTGCACTGATGGAGGCTGCAATCTGCTCTTTAACTGCCTCTCCCACACATTTAATATCCCTTCAAACTGTATTTAGAGATGAAACACAATCAACATGTTGTCTTTCTTCGGTCCTGTAGTCTTTAACAGAGTATTTGCACACTGTGCATATGCAAAAATACCTCAGAATGCCATGAGCACTAGTAACTGATATACAAAAACAAAAGCAGAAAGACTGCAACTGTGTTTTGTGGTAAAACCTGATCACTTTTCACATCACTCTGCAACGTCAGCTCTGAGCTAATTGCATGGCAAACAGGATTTATGGTGAAAAATAGATACTGCATGCATACACTATCCCAAATGCCTTAAGCAGATATCCTGCTGCTCTCCAGTGCAGTATCTGTGATCTCTACATACCTTCAACAACAACCTCACAAACTGGAGGGCAAAATGCCCAAGCAGATCTGGAAACACATTCTTAAAGTTTCACTCTTGTAGCATGCCCAGCTGCTCGATAGCAGCTGATGAACAAATGCAGAAAGCATCCACAAAGCATTTGAACACTCCATGCTCCCTCGCAGCTTCACTGTGCACAAAAGGGTTAAGCTAGGTTAAGAGGACTAATGACTAATGCAGCTGGCAAGAAGTTCTCTTTCACCGAAAAGCTGACTTTTGATTCTGCAGTGAATGAACTCATGCAGCAATACCTGGTGGCAAATCCAGGCTTGTTGTATTGTTAAGACCCATACAATGCTGCCAGCTCCTTGATGTCCTCACAGATTTTTGCTACACAGATGAGTATGCCAGCAGATCATCAAGCCCACAAGTGCCAGGGGCATCATTCCATTGCCACATGCCAGTCAGAGCTCTCAGGGGACTGACAAAATATTTGTGTTTGGCAAAGTTTCTTCACAGCCTCCCCTTCAGATACCACTGGAAATTCCAATTCCTCATGTAAAATGGAAAACATCTTACCTTAAGCATGTAGTAAATTGATGCAAACATTGTTCCTTTCCCTCCACCCCTGCTTACTCCTGTAATAAATATGTTTAATATTGACTTCTTACTACTGGTTGCCATGGTCCATGCACGTAGGGGAACAGAAATAAATTTACACTTACTTGCTTATTATATATTTCTCCAATTCCAAACAGTAGGGTGAAGGCTTGGTGAAGGCAGAAAGATATTGTTATGCTCTAGTCTTACAAAGAAACTAAAGCTTGTTAGGTAATAGTGCTCCATTATCTATAGGCAGTTTACTTACTTTATAAAGTAGCCAAAAGCGCACAGAAGCTGAGTTAAGTCTGTCTGTGACACCATGGTTCCATCAATAGCTTCTCTGTTCCAAGGACCACATTTTGCAAACATTACCTGTCGTGCTTTATGGGTTATCTGAAGGAGGACTTGCATAGTAACTACCTTTCAACAGAAGCATCTGTGGAAGGAAACCTGACTATTTCAAAGAGAACTGCAATCTGTCAAACATGTAGCTTGCTCTACTGCATTCACCCTCCTAAGCCTGGAGAGAGGGGATGAACTTGGCCCAATCTAGATGGTTTATAAACCACACTTTGTATTTCCTCTTATTTTACCACTCTTTAGATTAGGATCAAGCTGCTTAATGACAAGGATAGTCAACTGAAAGATACTACAAATACAAGTTACTGGGGACATGGAATAATATTCAGATTTAAAGAGCAAGTTGGTCAATACACACAAGAGAGAACAACAATATTTTTATAAAAATTGCTACTATATACAAAACCCCCATATTTATATTAGAATGTATGCATTTCAACATACAACATTGGGTGAATAAAAATGATCAGTCTAGCTTGTATAGTTGAATTACTGGACAAAAGACTACAAAGACTTAGAGCTAATTATTTACATATACATACAATTTCCATTCTAGACAGAGTCTGGTAACAGACACAAGCCTGAATGATTGACACAGACTGCGGGCACACATAATGCTATCTCAATCAGAAGTCACACCCTTCTACCAGATTTTGCACCCCTTTTGTGATACACATTCTCATGTAAACATTCTGGATAACCCAGCTCAACATCACTGCAAAGCATACAGTAGTACAGTTGGCACCATTCCCTAGTAAAAGAAATACAAAGATAAGCTACCCAAATGTCAGATCCTTCTAAGCACCTAAGTACAAGTAAACATCAGCTCAAAGCTAGGCAGATAAATATAGAACTCTTCCAAGTGACTAATTCTGAATCGCTGCTTTAGATTCCTGAAAGCATTGGCATACAACTGAAAACGAGCTGTCTCAAATTCCAGTTATTAACATAAAGTTAACATCTCTCAAAGGAGGAAACAAACCACAAAATATTACATTTTGTACCAAAAAAACAAGGGTGGGGAAAAAGGACTATAGGCGTCCGAAAGCCATCAGAATTTTGGAATGACTTTATGAAGAGTATAGTGGGGGTAATATCCAGACCATACACTAGAGTGCAGTACAGAGGCATCTGAGGTAGTGTCTTTCCTGCGGCTGAAGGACGGTGTGGTACAAAGTGGACGGTGTGCTAGGCCTCAGGTCCTTCAACCTGGCAAAATAGCATCAACAAGAATCTGAAAGTCGAGCCAAGCAAAATTAAAAAGGGTAAAAGGGTATAAATGTCAGTATGTCTACGGACACATTATGCAGAACATAAAAGCAAGGCCATAAAGAGCATAAGCAGACTAGTAGGGGCTGAAAACCTTTCTGCTGAAGATACTCTTCTACAAGCACCAAAGATGAGACTTCTCACAATTGACTAAAAGAATATAGTGTGACATTTTCTGTTTTTCTTTTCTTTTTTTTTTAATTAAATTTTTCTCCACAAGTTTAGACATGAATACAAACTGACACACCTAGGTGGATGTAAGTAAAAATTGAACTAATGTCAGTAGATCTGCTTGCAGCTTTCCTCTCTAAGAAGTGTCGTCTAGCATGTGTATTTTTCATAACATGAGCAAACTGCAATAACAATTCTAGAGATTGGTTGATCATTTTCCAGCCATCACCAGAAGAAACAGGCTGATACCACATCAGCTAGAAGGACAATCTCGTGAAATGTGACAATACATCAAAGAATTTGACAGCAAAAATTATTCGCAAGTGTGTATCTGTTTGATAAACTTTGACCTGTAAATTATTTCAATGTTTTACTGCAAATATTCAAAACTTATCCCTTCCTGGCTCACTCAAGAAGGGAAGAGAAAGAATCTTCCTCCTTTTACTAGAGCAAAATGCCACTTTAAATTATTAAACTTAAAATATTCTCATGTAAAAAAAAGTGATGGGTTTAGAAATACCTTCAAAAACTCATGCAAGAAGTCTTAGAAGTTACAACCAAGAAAGCAGTCAAATAAAATACTAATTAGTATTTCAAGTGCATTTTGCATGGCCTGGACCGGTCAGCTACGTCAATGCAGCTTGTTCCAGAGTCTGCACAGTAGAACTTTATGTTATATACTTGTAAATTGATTTTCTTTACTAGTCTTCATCAGTATTCGTATTTATCAGTGTAAGACACATTCTTCACTAATTCATGGACTATGTAAGTCACTTTATTCCTGCAGTGTAGCCTGTGAGTTTCTTCAGTGAAATATCAGCACAACCCCACAATAGAAAAATTTGTTGAGAGACAAGGTCATGTGTCCTATTCTATGATCACAAGATTTGCCTAGCTGAGCTTTGCAATATTAATTGTATTTATTAATGCATTTTACCTCAAAAGTTTGAAAAAATGACCACTCTATAAACTGAATAATTTTTAGAATGAAGACCCGGGCCCTTCCTGGCTGCAGTAGTTGTGCAATGTGGAGTTGGTGGTACAGTTTGGTTTTTTTTTCTTTACCTCATGCCTACAGAAGGAAGTGCATTGAATTAACACTTTTTTTTTCTTTTTCTTTTTTTTTTNATTTGAGATGAAATTTCAGTGTGTTTTTCTCAGCTGTGCATGCTTAAAATTAAATGATTCCCTTATACATTTTGGGTAGGTGGATAGGAAATTAGTATAACAAAACTCAGTACAACACCTTACAGAAGATGAAATAGAACTTACAGTTATCTCCAGTTAATTTGATTTTACCCACTCACTCATTCCCTTGTAGATTTCATCTGCTCTTGATTTTAACACACACTGTCACACCCATGTATTTACAATCACCAAGACGAGTTTAGTTATCTGGTCAAGATTACTTGTATGCAACATGGAAAACAAGGGATGCTGGCTATCAAGTCCTTGTGTTTTCTCCATGTTTCTTCTTGATTAGCAATAATGACATATTTTTATATCCTTTAAGAGTTCTTATGGGGAATCTTTTGTAATAAGATTTCTTCCTTTGTGATTAACAAAAAGAGAAATAGCATCTACTACAAACTTGTTCCCACCCTTCTGTTGTCAGAATGCAGAATCTTCCACTAACAAGCTACTGTAGTCCCACTGAATTGCAGTGATTTTGGTTTTATAGAAGCAACACAATCTTTCCGTTGTTTGACGGGGAATGGTGTTTGCTGTCGTTTCAGGCCATTCTTTTAACACGTTTTCTGCTGTTTCTTCTGGTGCTTACATTCATGTTTCTATTCATGCTTCATTCATAGCAATCTTAACGTTTGTTATGAGTCTCTACAAGAGTTTTTTCCATAGTTGATAATTCCACATTCCTACCACCTCTTACCCCTTGAGAAGAACCCAGTCCTACACTGCATAGTTTAGCAGATGATTGGTAAAAAAACAAAACCCAAAACCTGGTAATATCCTATCAGTATGGTTATTGCTGACTGACAGTTGCTGACTGTGCAGTTCATTTTGAAAACACTTCCAGCCTATATTACTAGGGCAGAACCAGGAATATAACAGCTATTCAATCTGACAAACAATTTACTGTACTATAAAAGTACTCACCAGCCAAAACTACACATGTATCAACAGAAAGGAGCATTCAGTTTACTATTCATACATAGTGCCAAAGTAAGTTACTCCTCATCAATACCTGCTTACTAAGCCTACACTACCCCTTACTCCCTGTACTTCCACAGAACTTGACATGGTCTTTCCTCCTAGATGGGTCTCTGAGCTCTATTTTCTCAGACCATGCTATACCTTTTTGCCTCTGGAAAAAAGGGGAATGAATTTATGGAGTGCACATTATTACTTTGAAAAAGCTAACTAGGAAATAGATAATTCTCACATATTCAGCAGACACACACAGAGGAGGCACAGTAGCCTCCTTCCACCTGAGACCTTTGGCCCCTCTTAGGTCATGGACTTCATCTTGTAAAGTTGATGCTAAAATGTCTGTTGCCATCCCTTCGACAGAAAAAAAATTAAAAATAAATTGGTTCCTAACTACATTTGGGAATAAAAATTAATTAAAATAGTGAAAATTTTCACATGCAATGCCTATTCCACATATTATCTAATATTCAGCCGGATTTCAGATTATTTTATAAATTTACTAGTACTTCTCCCCATGGGAAGACTTTTGTTTCCTTGTTTCTAAATTTGAGGCAAGAAATACCTAGATTATAATATTAAACACTGGTATTCAGCTGCTTCTGGCCAACAGAAACAGAAAGACTGTATTTCAGCTCTTCCTGATGAATGTAGGTCCTTCTAGGAATAAGATCATTGGAGCTTACCAGCACCTGCTATGACTGTTACTGAAAGGGGATATCCAGAAATAAGAACAGTTATCTGCCAATTCTCTTTCAAGATCAAACACTGCTTCCCCTGTATTTTCAAATATGGCAGTGTGATATATGGTCAAATCATCAAAATGCTCACAACTCCAACAGACAGGCTTACTTCAAGTTTATGATGATACTGATGCTGAATTTAATCACTACAATTAGTTTGGTTGAGTTAGTTTATAAGATTACAAACATTTAATCCAGGATGCTACTGCATGTAATACAAATATTTTTAATCAGAAAGTAAAAAATGACATTAAAAACCAAAGACCTAATGGCACACTATGGAATTTTTCTTTTGTACATTTTTTCCAAGATGGAAGTTGTTAGTAGTTTCTACTGAGCCTAGAGGAGATGTTAATTTACAATAGATAACTACCCATTTTTAAGGAGAATCAACCCTCAATTTTAATGATGCAGTCCTTCAATGCCTTTGGAGCTTAAAAAAAACAAATGAGAATGTTTGCACTAAAAATAAAAGGAAAATGTTGCAGTAGATGCTGTAGAAATGTTCAAATATTGCTTTTCTTGATTTCAGTGGCACTGGATCTTTCTGTAGCTATGAAACTATAACAGTTCATAACAAGTCAATAATCTAAGTTCCTAATATATTCAAGTACAGAGGTAAACAATGAATTACTTAAAAGAAACACCATGATCAAATTCCTTTCTTCTTCTGTAACATCAAGGCTTAATAAAAACAGAAGTCTGTCTACCTTTTAATCTTGTTTTATCACTCTGCTGGTATGCTAATCTGTCATCAAGATGTGGAAATCAGAGACTACAAATGTTAATTAAAATGACTCAATTCACTTTGGATCCAAAGGAAGCCATGAAGTTCAGGGCTTAAATTTCTGTAAGCGTTCTAAGGGAAGGTCAAGATCAAACATGTATAAATGCAATATACAATGGTATCATTTTTGTGTAGCCATAGTGAAGTGGTGGAGAATTACCGCTGTAAAATGACACATTTCATGTGAGAGGAAGCACTTGATATATTGCTTCTATATAGACTAAATCTCTTTTGTCATTTAATTTGATCTTTTTCAAACGTCTGTCTTACAGGGACCACAGTTATGCAATTCTGGTTCAAATAACCTGTGGCATGATGATCCTCATAGACCCTCATTCCAGGGAATGCTAAGAACAAAGTGCCTTGTGACCAGTTCTTTTACTCCACCTGCAGGGGAGCTTATTGACTCATTTTCTACATATTGTTGATATTCCTTGTCTTTAAGTACTCTTTTCACTCATTTGTCTCCACATAGCCAAGATCATTATGGGGAGACTTATGAAAGAGAATTATTGTCTCATGACTGAACTGTCATGAATAGCAAACATAGAACTTAAACACCCTAATTTTTAGGCCACTTTTATGTTCTCTAAAAACATCCAAAAATGCTTCAATCTATATAAACCCTCTTACATAGGCCCATCTAATAATGCTGGCAAATCCTGAAACAAAAGGGCTTCTGTATATGGTAAACATAAATTCACTTTAAATCCATTATTAGGACCAACAAAGGAAAAAAAACCCAATGTAAACAAAGATAAAACTTAAGGGAAATATTCATTCAAGGTAAGAAGAGATTCAAGTAAGACCAACATGTATATTCCCATACTTATGAACATTTAAGTTCTACTGAAAAAGCTGTTTAATATTCTTTGTCAGCAGGACAGCATGGGCATTGGAATTTTAGATTTTTGGATCCCATCCAATTTTAAATTAAACTTTGCAGCTTACCTTTAAGGACCGCATGCAGAAACCGTTATATCACTTGTCTTTCTGGTCTTCAGATGAAGTTAACAGATAATGTTTTAAGTGACCTACTGAAATCATTATGAAATCCGTGTGATCAGCAGGAATCAGAACAAGAACGTACTCTATATACAATGCAGCAGTTTATGGCATAATGATTTTATATCAACAATCTGTATAAACAGTTATTTCTCTACGAACACTGCATATTTAAGCAACTGTTCTTTCTGGCTCCAAGATACTAGATCTAATAAAATGTACTTCCACAGTATTGGTTCAAAGTAGTCTACACTCTAGAACTTTTGAAAAGATGGTCCTACTGATTTTAATCTATATATAGAATCATAGAATTGTCTAGATTGGAAGGGACCTTTCAGATCACCTAGTCCACCTTCAACGTAACATTGACAAAAACCATTGCTACACAGTATGTCTTCCCATCTTTTGAATACTGCCAATGATGGTGTCTCAATCACCTCCCTGGGCAGCCTGTTCCAATGCCTGACAATGCTCTCAGTGTAAAAATTTCTCCTAATATCCAATCTGAACCTCCCCTGGTGCAACTTGAGGCCATTTCCTCTTGTTCTTTTCCCTATGACTTGGGAGAAGAGACTGAAACCCACCTCACTACAACCTTCTTTCAGGTAGTTATAAAGAGCAATAAGGTCTCCCCTCAGCCTCCTTTTCTCCATGCTAAACAGCCCCAGTTCCCTCAGCTGCTCCTCTTAAGACTTGTTCTCCAAACCATTGCCTAGCTTCATTACTCTTCTCTGGACAAGCCTCAGCACCTCAGTATCTTCCTTTTAGCGATGGGACCCAAACTGGAGACGGTACTCAAGGTGGGGCCTTACCAGTGCCAAGTACAGGGGAATGATCACCTCCTGTGTCCTGCTGGCTATGCTGTTCCTGATACAAGCCAAGATGCTGTTGGTCTTCTTGGTCACCTGGGCACACTGCTGGCTCATATTCAGACAGTTGTTGACCAGCACCCCAAGGTCCTTTTCTGTGAGGCACTCTTTCCCAAGCCTGTAGCGCTGCATGGGGTTGTTGTGACCCAAGTGCAAGATCTAGCACTTGGCCTTGTTGAAACTCATATCATTGGCCTTGGTCCATTGATCCAGCCTGTCCAGATCCCTCCGTAGAGCATTCCTACCCTCAAGTAGGAGTCTACAGACTGTCCTGTCCTGCAGAACTTGGTGTCATCTGCAAAGTTACTGAGGGTGCCCTTGAGTCCCTCGTCCAGATCGTTGCTAAAAATACTAAAGAGAACAGACCTCAATACTGAGACCTACAAAAAGTAACATCTCTTGTTTCATCCAAACAGCTACACTGAATGTTGAAAAAAGTTAAATTTAAGTAGCTCTTTATACTCAAAATATCTTTACTTAAAATTTCATTTTAGTGTAGGGAGAAACACTACTTTTGGACATTTGTTACTACTTTTGACACATACATTGTCATCTCACCTGTCTCTGCAAAGCAGAAACACTATCTTTAAAACCTAGATGACCCTATTCCTAAAGGAAAAAATAAATTAACAGAAAAGGTAGTATTTTCCCTTTTGGTCCCAAAGCCCTCTCTCTCTGTTTTCTTTGCATTGCTATAGAAGCATTATCATAGAATCATAGAATGGTTAGAGTTAATGAGCAGTTAAAATCTAGATTACTTAATATGTATGCAAAAATTATGTATTCTTTATCATATTCACTAGTGGAACATCCATATATATTACAACATTTCCTCAAAATATATCATACTGAGTTTAAACTGAAATAAAGAAGGAAGTGTCCATAACAGAAATTGTATTTACATAGAAAACATCATTAAACAAGGAAGACACCTATAAACCGCCCCCCATGATTAACATTCCAAAAACCCTCTGACTTAGATTTGTATGGCTCATCTCTTTGGATGCTCCAAGTGTATTCTATATTGAGATGTATATTCTATATTAAGAAAATGTGAAAGGAAAAGGAGGCAGTATAATATTTCATGATTTATTCTTCTATCCAGAGTGAAGTAAAGAAACTTCAGCAATAAAATGAAGAATTAAAAAAGATGTTAAAAGCTTATCAACAAGGACAGCGAAGAGGGGTTTTTTTGTGTTTTTCTCCAGTCATTGCTTGTTTATGAACAATAAAAGGCAGCTGAGTAGAGTTCTGTTAACAGACCCTAAAGACAGTGAAGACTTTATATAAAATGCTAAATACTGCACACATGCATTCTTACTGAAATTGTAAGTTAGCATAATTAAGAGTACATTTTTTTGGGGTAAATATGTGTAGATCATTAGTAACAGAAAATTAAAAGTGCTTCCTACCTAGATTCTTCATGATGTAAGCCTCAGCACTTTGTAATACTTTCCTGTCATAAAAGTGCCAAGTATTTACAATTTGCAGATGAGATCATACTCTAAAAATGTTCACATCAGTGAAATGGGGAGGGGGTTGTCAGGAGGAGGAATTGCAGTGTGGTGCTATTGGCGTAAGCAAGGCTGCCCCAATGTGCCCTGCCTCTTATTGGCCACTCCAGACCACTGGAACAATATTTGCTGGTTGCTATGTAGACAGAAGTCATTGCCAATTCATCCCATTAACAGGACTGAACCTGGTTCTGGTTGATAAGAATAGTTATTGTTTCAATAAAATGTGCTGATAAAATACTCCCCACAGGTAAAACTGATAGCTTTTATGTGCTTGAAAAATGTTAAACTCATGCCTTGCAACCACTTGTTTAGCAGAAAATTTTTTATTTGCATATCATCTTTGTTAGTCTTGCTTTTTGGCAGATTTGGAAGAGTGATTCCTCATGTTTTTCAAAGGGCACAAATAATTCATTCAGTATTTTAATAATTTCAACCCACAGGTTAAATAACAATTTTCAAATAGTTTTACAATTTACGGTTTGGAGCAGCTGTGTGTCTAACAAGCCGACTTTATGCATCTCACGAATAATGATTGAGAGGCCTGAGCTTTCACTATTATATTTGGAAAGAAAAGACATTACATACAAGCCTAGTAAGTCAAAAAGCATTGCAAAGAAGTTAAGGACTCAGATGTTAGGAAAGCCTAATAGTGAACACCTATTCTTGTAAGAATTGACTGAGCAGATACTGCTGTCTGGGAGAAGAACTGTTTGTTACGAGGTTTCACCAATACTTGCTAATGCCACAAGAAGGGCAAGGGTTTGAGAGTTTGAAAGGGACCCTTCTCCCTCCATTTGTCCTCATCTTGATATAACCATGCCCTTTCCTGTCCATTTCTTCCACAACCTTGCCTTGATCAAACACTTTTACTTCTTTACTACATGCTACCTACCTACTTTTAAGACAATTATTAGTATCTTATGGCCTTTTAAATTTCCTTCTACATTAATAGTTATAAGTAACTTCCTTGCAGAATTAACGTTGTGAGATAAAAGGTGTTACCATTGCTTTGCCAAAGGGATTGCTAATATACTTTGGAATATTTAGGAGCTGTTTTTTTCAGAGAGTACATAATGCATAATGTATTTAAAGTACCATTTCTATGACTTTCAGTTATAGCTGTAAACACCAACTTCAGTACCTTGAATAACATGCTTAATTTTCAGTATTCATTTAATATTATGTTTCAGCAAAAGTAAGAATCCTACTAAAGATTTTTCTTGATTGTACCTCTCATCTCATGAATAAGACAGGGTGGTGGGAGGGAAATGTGATTACATAATTACATACTGTAGTGTACTATATAAGTGCAACTTTGCTTTCTACATTCTGAGTCCTTGACTTTATACCTTCAATAATTCTTTATAAATGAAAGTATTTTTACATTTCTTAGAACAAGCCAACAAGGCAATTTCTATCATACAGCATCACAGAGAGGTATGGAATTGCATCAGAGCCATTTAGGTCTACCATAAGAACTTCTGACTTACTAAATATACAGTATTGCCCTCACCTGTCCTGGTCCCATCCCTTCTACAACTATAGCCTGTTCTCCTATAGCATGTTGTAATATGTACTAGGCAGCCCTAGTACATATTCTTCTGATTTCTTACCACAGGCCTGTTGTTGCCCTCACCTCTTGTTTAGTTTTCATTGTGTTCCACATCGTTACATCTATCCTTACTGGATCACAGTTCCAGCCTCCTTATTCAGTCTCTGCATCCTTCCCTCCTCCTCCAGTTCTCAAGGTCTGTCTTCTGATCAGCTCCCAGTTTCTTCATTACTCCCAGTAGTGGTCTCTTTGGCCAATCAGTGCTGATCCTAAGTGCACTCTACACTCCTGACCAAAGCTTCTCTTCACACTGTCTCGGCCTCTTTAGCTTATTGGAGTACATAGAAGTCTGCCAGCCCACAAAGGCTTTAGGCTGCTTGGACTGTGTTTCAGAGAAGAACATAGCCAGTGCAAACATAATCTTTGCTTTAGGGCAAAATTCCTCAATCATGGAACCACATATAAACCCAGGAAGAACTGCAGGTTGCAACTTGGCCAGCTCTGGGTGGATTTTCATAGGAGGGGCAAAAGGTACATCTCTAGCACAAAGGTTGCCCTGTATCAAATTCCAAAATATGCCCTAAAGAGCTGGCAGGATAATACATATCTTACTGGGCAGCATTTCCTTTTAATTCAGGCAAACTAAGCACCTAATTTTCTGCTCATTCCTCTCTTTAAAAGAAAAAAAATAAAATCCCACACCCTTAGCTGTCAAAAAATCCTTCCCAGAACCTTTTAATTTGATAGGACTTTTGAAGCTAAGGGATAATGCACTCATAGTCAGCAGGTCTTCAAAGGATAGAAACAATTAAGGGAGGTGTGGATGCCCCCAAAGAAATAATTTATGACATGATGTCATTACAGTATCTGGCAGCATGAACCAGAATGTATGCAGAACTAATGTAACTGATGCTGATTCTCCCATGCTCTCCATGGTAGAACTTCTGCATGGGACTGACAGAAAGAAGGAATCCCACATTCCCTCCAGTGATACCTTCTGTTGCAACATCCATCCTACTCCAGCAAGAGATGGGATCAGACTGCCTTGATTGAAGACAATGGCTGTGATTCAGAGTCTTAATTCCCTCCACCCCACAGGATCCAACTATTTCCTTTTTAAGTTATGTGAATATTGTGATTGTTGAATTGTTCACTTAGGCAAGAAGTATCACTATCACAATTCATATGGTAAATGTAATATAGGTGGTGATATTTTAAAAGCATTATAAACTGAAGTGTGCTTTCTGAAATAGAAGTTATTGAGTACAAAATAACACATTCTGATTTGTTTTTGACAACATAAATAGAATGGTGGTCAACAATTTGCAATTGTCTTCTCCATAGGCTTGTTTTTCGGGAATTGGGGATGGTCTTCTCCTGTGCTTTTAAGAGTTCCTCCTTGAAGTATGACCAGCCTTCCTGGGCACCTATGTTCTTCAGGACTACCTCCCAAGGGATGCTCTCAGCCATGCTTCTATACAGCCCAAAGTCTGGCCTTCAGAAGTCCAAGGTGGCAGTTCTGATGGCTCCCTGCCTTGCTTCTCCAAGAATTGAAAACTATGATTTCATGATCACTCCGCCCAAGACAACCTCCAAACTTTACATCCCCCACAAGACCTTCTCTCTTAACAAGCAGCAGGTCCAGTATGGTGGCTGGCTTCACCAGCCACCTGGTTGGCTCCATCACCAGCTGTGTTAGTTGGAAGTTCTTCTACACACCCCAAGAACCTCCAGGACTGTTCTCTCTCTGCTGAGTTGTATTTCCAGCAGACATCTGGGAAGTTGAAGTCCCCCACAAGAACAAGGGCAAGTGATCGTGGGACCTCCACCAGATTCTTATAGAATATTTCATGAACCCCTACATCCTCGTTGGGGAGGTCTCTAACAAACTCCCACCATGATGTGTGCCTTAATGGCCTTCCCCTTGATTCTTACCTGTAAACACTCAACACTGTCATTCACATGGTTAAGTTCTAGGCATTCAAATTTGTCCCTAACATAAAGGGCTACCCCACTGCCTCTCCTTCCTTGCCTACCTCTGTAATATGAAGGGAAAATGAACAAGCTGATTTGGTATGACAAACAGGAGAAGTGGAAAATAATTGCAGGACCCATCACTGCACTTTTCAGGATATATTATTTACAGTGACTGTGCCAAGAGTCAGTTCTGTTAAGTGAAGTACTGCAAATATGTTACTTTAGTGTTTGGCTTTATGCGACATGTTTGTACTAGAGAGTCTTGAATAGCATATGCTGTACTCTAGCATGTATTCCAGTACACTATTGTTCAGTAGTAATAAAGTTTCTTCCTAAAACAATGGTATTATGTAGTTTTTCCCCTCTCCCCCCATCTGGTTAAAATA
This sequence comes from Thinocorus orbignyianus, assembly GCA_013400375.1. NCBI lineage: Eukaryota > Metazoa > Chordata > Aves > Ciconiiformes > Thinocoridae > Thinocorus > Thinocorus orbignyianus. Next base: position 468,980 of record VXBW01005307.1, read on the forward strand.
TATTTTAAATAAATACAGAAAAAAAGTCAGACTGCAGACTGTTATTCAAACAAGAAGTCTGTTCTCTAAGGTGGCAATGTAGTTCTAGAAAGCTGTGTGAAATGAAGCTAGTGTCTCTAAAAATATATTACTTTTCAAGTTACTTGATACCTTCACTCTCCCAGAGAAAATTTCCTGCTCTGGCTGATGGCCAAAAAGATTATACAGTAAGAGACCATATCCTTTTGCCTTTCATTATCTAGGCTATATTTCATACTATTACAATGTAACCAAAATACTTCCTTTCTAGCCAATATCTGGCCCTAACACAGATCGACATTTTTTTCCATTGGTATTTTTAAGTGGCTACTCTGAAAAAAAAAATCATTGAATCTCAGCATTTCTTCATTTTGCCTTCATGCTGTGATAAAAGTCAAAAGTATTCTGTTAGATCTATGATAACTACCCTCAAAGCGTTCTCAGGCTATAAGGTTTCATGAAGCATAAAATTAGAAAAGTGAAAGGGATTCAAATATTAGGTTAGAATAGTTTTATTTTTCTCAGCCCAAAATAGATATACCAGAAGTTCCATTTATAGAAATAATATAATCACATACAGAAACATTTAAAAAACTTGCACCAATTACTTGCCATTTGTTTTTCTCACTTCAAGTTCCTCTACTGATTTCTGTGGAAAAGCAACCAAAAATAAACAAAAAAGCACAATTCTGTTTTCAAAACAAGGTAAGAGAATCTCTACAGGACTTGCTGGCCTTACTGAAGTTACAGAGTGCATGTATAATTTGTCTTCCTGGAAGAGATGCAGGTTTTGATCATCATGTAGCCAATAAAGGAGTTTGCATGAGAGCTAAGGTGTGTTGTGAAACCACAGAAGACTGTCATCTTTTCAGAATCAACATCTGTTTATACGTATGGAGCAGATGTCAGCAGGTACACGTGTATTTGCTAGCAAAGAGCAGAGTAAAGGAGTCAGTTTTGGGCTTTAATGATAGCTCTGGAATGGGACAAGATGCTCTGGTTGCAACCATTGCAGTTAAGTACAGCCATTCTCTACAACTGAGTAACTTAATGAAATTCTATACCACAGATGAGAGGTGGCTATAGTTGGGGTGCAGTGGAGCTACAAGAATGCAGTATAACTCCAGTCCAGTGACAACTGCACAACTACCACAAGATTAGGGAAATAATAATAATCGTATCTGTAGCTTGCTCCAAGCTCCATTCATTCAACTATACCCTGAGCTTATATCCCTGACCAAGATTTGCTTAGCTTGCATCTTGGGTTATCTTTGTGCTCAGTGAGAAGTGAGCACCAAATGACCTCATGAGGTCTGTTGTACTCCAGAGTTCTTTAGTTCTGCAACATGGTTACATCAGATAGAAAGCCAAGCTCTTTTCTGTCCACTTGTTTGTTCTGCCTCTCAGTTATCTCTCATTGATGACCGTATTTCAATGGGAAGGTTTAAGCCTTGAGAACTAAGTGGAAAGTACATTAATCTGTCAGACTTGAGATCGGTCTCCTAGTTTCTGTTTACTGTACTGCCTTTATGATAGAGGGTATTTTGAAATTGGAACTGGTTGTGCAATATGCTTGCTTTCTTGAAGCTTAGAAATATGAACTTATTTTTAAAGTACTGAAGTAACAGTCAGGAGCCTTCCTGTCTCTGGCTTGCTCTCACTAAACAGTGATGTGCTTCAAAATCATATTAATGTGCAACCTCATTGTTTCAGCTAACTAACAATTAAGAACTGGACACTTAGAAGCAACTTCAAAATATGACTACAGAGTTATTATCAACTTTAAACAAGTTTCTACGAAATGGAGTATTTTCTTACATATTTTGTCTTTCTATTTATTCAAGACCTTGGGTTTAAGTGAAGATGTCAGTGCAAGTGCTTGCATTACGGTCAGGACTAAACCAGTGGTCCCACCTCCCCCTGCTTCTCACCCCTGCCAAAACTGTAACATTAAGAATATTTTAAAACTTTCCCAGAGCTATCATGTAGAAACACTGCATCTGTCAGAAATGAATCTCCCTGCAGTCTAAATGGTCAATCTGAAATTCCATTCTTGAGCAAGCAAAGAAAAGGTTCAGGTTTTTTTCTACAGGATTCACAGAACAAACCTAACAGAGCAACTGATTTAGTTGATCTTATACCCGAAGTAATCCTGCTTCAGCTTATGCAAGGAAGTTTAATTTTGGAAGAATACCAGATGCCTGCAATATTTGAGAAGTCCCTCCAGTTCTCCTCCTCCCTTACCCTTATACTCCTCCCTTACCCACAATACAAGGTCTTTTGGGGAGTCAAGATGAAATATGTCAGATTTTACATTTGATACTGTGTTTAGACAGTTCTATTAATTGTTTTGTTTTGTTTTGTTTCAAACACAGTAGCTCTTTAAACTGTGTCACAGGACTTCAAATAGATGACAATCTTATTTGCAGTTTTCAAGCATTTTGTTTTGTAGGCATAATGCCTAAAATTCTATTGGTGATACGCTAAGTACAATATGAAAATTAAGATCACTGCAATAAATGCGAAGAATGAATAATTAAAAACTTCAAAAAAAATCTAGTCTTTGAACTGAAAAAATAGGATCTTCTCAACATTTAGGAGAAATATGCCCAAGCATATGAAGAATTATTTCTATATTTTAATTTCCAGTCAGCATGTTTCAGTAATCTTCGATGTCATGCAACTTGCCCCCACTGTTGTTTTTTTAAAATTTTTATTACAGTAAGGAAAAGTAAAGCTCATGGTACCATGAGTGAAATACTGATAGATTCACAGTTATGTGCCTTCCTCCTGAGAATACTATACTAACCTTTGATTCACTGCAGAACAAAGAAACCGACAAAGAAAACAACAAAGAAATTCCACTGTCACTCCTTAAAAAAAGTGCAAATAATTCTTTTAGATCAATTATTACATCTGTGTTAACTTGTTAACTTGCAACTGAAATTCCTTAGAGATGCACCAAGTACACATGGAACAGGTTATGGAATAGTGTTAAAAAAAAACCCAGCCCCCACATTCCAGTATCTTTGAGTTTTAATATAAAATATTCAAAGTTTTTTCATGCTTCCATTTTTAATGGCCCCTTGAATCTTTTAAATTTTACTGATTTTTAATTCAGTTGTGGATTTAGTCTTCAGTTTTTGACGAAAAATGAGGAAAAATAACTTTTATTCAAAGAATGTTATCTTAGATACTTCCTACAAGATCAACGATTTAGAAGTAAATTATATAACTAACTAGATGGTCTCAATTTTGAGTACAGGAAAAAAAAAAAAGGTACTAAGCAATAGTGTTTGTACTGTTCCATAAGTATAGATCAGCAAACCAGAAAGTAGATCCAATATCATATGGAAGGTAAAAATAAAATGGTAAGCATGAAGCTATTTCCTGCTCACTGTTCACCAAACAGCATGTAAGAAATAATTCAAAGGCTAAAGACTTAATTAGCAATAAAGAGTTATTCTAAAGAACAACAGAACAGCAATATGATAGAGGACTTAACACATTTCATGTATTAAGAACCTCAACTTGAGGGCAGACATGGTCTACTTGTGGTAAGGTAAGAAAAATCAGCATCATTCTATGCAAGTGGAGCACAACCTAACTTAGATGCAACCAAGTGTACTAGCTCAGCTGCAACAGTTAAACAAAAAAGAAAAAGACAGTGAGAGGCTAAAGAAGAGATACTACTAAAAACTCCTAACTCTATTCTAGTGGAAGAATAATAATCATCTTGGTAAAATACTTGGCAACACCTTGACCTTGAGGAACTTCCCTGGTCTAACTGATAATCCAACAGCTGAGTTTCCACAGCCTGATTTGATCTTCAAGTTGCATTTAAAAATCAGACCGAATCTGAGGATGTTATGCATGAGTGGGACTATCTTATACCACAAAAGAGAAAAGTTTGTGAATATCTAAAGGAAAAAAAGCAGGGAGAGATGAAGATGCTTGGTGGACAGACATTAAGGGTTAAGAAGTCACCTGACTTCTCAAAGAGGTACTTGCCCTTTTGCGAAATGAAATTGCTGTTTCTTGAAATACAGGTTTTAAGAACAGCAAAAAGAGCACAGGCACAGATAGTAACGCTAATTGTTCTTACACACGCACACAAAAGTGTGCCATGGTATTTTAAGGTAAATTACTAATGTATATTTCTAAAGCAGGATTCCCCATTAGTAACGTATTCAAAAAGTATACCATAAAACACGAGGATCTTCATCTGTTCCGTTGTATGCGATGGTCATCACGTCTTCCCTACAATGTTCTACCTAGAGTTTAATCAGTAGAAATAAGTAAAGGACATTTCTTTTGTGTGTGGTTGACACAAAAGGCAGTTAGACTGTGGTATTTTCTAAACCTGCTCCCAGGACGCTCTGCACCTCAGTTTCATCACTTATGAGCAGGAGATAAGAACAAGATTTTTGTCTACAACAGTGGGAGTCCCCAAAGAGATGTCAAAACCAGATTGAACTAACAAAAAAAAAAAAAAAATCCAGTAAGGGCAGTGACTAAGGCCTCTCTGTAGCATTCCTAAGTACTGGCTGTTTCTTCAGTTCTTTCATTTCACCCATAAACAGCGTGTTTGCATGTTCACAGTTTTCTTGTGCTGCCAATTCACAGAACGCCTTAGGTATATATGGGAAGATCCATGCACAGGGATGGTGGTTCCTCATGTCTCCCACTGTCAGACATTTGCATTCCAAGGATCTTTATTAGGTGTGCTAAGAGAGCCTTTCTGAGGAATCAAAAGTTGCTTATTTCACCCTTGACATCCCTTATCTAAGGAAGCTATTGCAGTACTCTCCAGAGAAAAACATAGATAAGCTGCCAAAAGTGCAGCTACAGCATTGCCAGTTACCACTATGCAAATTTCAGTAAATATTAAAAGCAGACATTTCACTTTGAATTGTGGTAAGAAAGACACATTATTCTCGTTTTATGTACTTTACAAATAGTCCTGCACTTCTTAAAGCAGCAAAAGACAACCAGGCTATTTCCAGAATGATAATATTTTTTGCTTCACAGAAGCTGTGAAGGAACACAATATCGTGGGCCTGCTGTAAAACTAGGGAAGATCTTTATTGAAAGCCAGTTTCTGTATCAGTTTATATGGGAATTTGCCGTGGGTTTTATGCCAGTCCTGGGGTCTAGAGTGACTTTGGCTGTAATATCATACTACGTAAGGTGACAGGCATCCAATTATCAGGTTGTCACACACCTGGATTACAGTAACATTTGTGTGAGCTTCATCCAACATGACATTAACTTAATCTCATTTAGGGTGTGTTTTAGTTAGGGTTTTTTGCTTTGTTTTTTGTTTGGTTTGGTTGTTGGTTTTTTTT
>VXBW01005307.1:474363-511922 GCA_013400375.1 Thinocorus orbignyianus
TTTTTTTTTTTTTTTTTTTTTTTTTTTTTTAAGTGGAAGCTTTATTCAGTGATAAGGAAATCCTCTGGGAATAATGACAGATTCTAGGCTGAAATTCTGAATCACTAGCCTCTGAATTTGCAGTCAGTAGCATGTTCTAGAATTGCAGTGCCTGGCATCTGTAACAATTCCCCAGTTAACTGCAAATCATCATCTCCACCTACTTCCTTTACAGGTAAAGTCCCCCAAAATTACCTCTCATGGGTTTTCTGGAAAACAGGCTTTTATAGATTCCTTCTGGCCATATGGCAAGCCTGAGGACGCTCAGATAGAATGAACTCTCCTTCTGTCTCAACCCTCTCTAATTAAACTTGAAAGCTCTCACCAGTAGCAATGCAGAGAGGCAGAAAAGGCAGAAAACATACGGTAACATTTACTTTTGTAAGGCTGGCTGCATTCATTTCTAATCATACCATTATGCCTTTGTGGGTTTGCTGTAAATCTCTTACAAATTAAAATCTCCATCAGTGAGAAGCTAATAGTTGTGTATTTTTGTATGTTCAATACTTGACCTCTTAAAATAAGATACAGATTTGTTATTAGCCTCTGGAAAATGACAGTTGATTGCACGCAACATTGTCTTTTGTGTTTTCTTCTTCTCCCTTTTTTTTTTTTTTTGTCTTTGTTCACCATTCTACTTTGAATTATGCTATCCTGCTTCTTAACTCTGATTTAAGCTCTCAGAGAGAGTAAGTATCTTCCCCTTTAAGTTTTTTCCTTTCCAAATTTGCTTCACTGATTACTTCTTAAATGTAATTATAGTTTGGGTGACATAAAAATACATATTTAATTTAGAAAGCTGTTAAAGAGCAGAAACAGAAATTGAGTCAAGTTTCCCATTTTTTTAAAGTCAGTTTGGAATATTATACTGATCTTTATGTATGTTACATTATAGACAGTATCAAAATTAGATTTCTTATCTTTGTGCATGAGAGATCTTGAAGAATTTAGTTACATAAATCCCATTCATTGATTACTGTGGAATTTCCTTTCCGAGGACTCTCTATGCAGAAACTGTGAGAAATAAATTTTTGATGGATCAGTCATTTAGAATTAAGGCAGGCCCTTGAAAAAAATAATTAAAAAAAAGGTCTATTTTCCAACCTTTTATAAATAACTTCAATTCTGCATCAGAACTTCCATGTATGACTTTTTTGGCCATTTTTAAAAACACTAATACACTCACTAACTTTTGTTTATCTGCTTGAAGTACTTACCGATTGATCACTGAAGGCTTTAAAATGCTCTGGTTTACCCTGCTTCTAAACAGGCTACTTGATAAATAGCTATGTTACCTTAATGTTAGTCTTTACAGTTTAAAAAATGAAAATTCTTAGTGAAGGGAGCTAAGTGGAACTAAGAATGCGTTTTGTCAAAAAGTATTTAACAGAAGCAGCTGATGCTGTATATTAATAGGAAAAATGAAAAGCCACTTTTATATTTTACATTGAATTTATCAATTATCTACGTAGTTCAGAAAATAACAGGAAATCAATTGGTTCAGCAAGTATTTACATTCAGAATAGCAGAGAAACACATTTCCAGGAAGAAGGGAGCAAATCGGAAAAGTTTCTGATGAGTTTCATGTTCTACGTTCTACGAAGTGGGACACCTGGTACCAGAAAAGAATTCTAAGCCAGAACAGTTTTTAATTAGCCTATACTGGACAATAACAGAAATTGACCCTCAAGCAATTTAAAATTTATAAAAATTAACTTGTATAACTCAAACCATGCATATTGCATTACTTCTTTGTATCCAGAACTATGCTTCAGCTGAAAATAAGCATGACAATTCATTTACACATTATCTTTGTTTAAATAACTTGTGTTTTGTTTAGGGAATAAGGTGGAAACTAAGTCAGTTCACATTAAGGCTTTAACTATGGATAATTGTCATTAAGAAATCCATGTTTCTACTTGGGGTGAAGACTTAAGTATGATATTAAAACAGTATCTCTGTGCCAGCTCATGGCCTTCACCATCCAACATAGGCATGGAGAATACCTAACTGTAGCAATGAGTCACTGCAAGCAATTCTACCTTAAAAACCAAAGAACAAACAAACCTTTTCTTCCTTCTACATATTACACCATGATTGCTTGTCTTAAACACTGAAAGCATTCATTTACCTGACTGATAACACAGTATCTATTTTTGCAAGGTTCTCCAACTTGTCAATGAATAGGAATACATGTCTACATACAAAAGAGAGAACAAGAATTTTCTCTATTGATTTTGCAGGTATTTGAGAGAATGTCATTGCATTGTAACTGGCCTCATTTTGGTTAAGAGAATGTACCTGTTAAACTAATCAACAGAGAATTTATATTTTTGTTGAACCAGGTTGCACTTCGCTATCTTATTCTCAGGAGGAAACTGTGTGAGTATTGCACTCAGTACCCTTGGAAAAGTTCATTTGAATACAGCTTGTTTTCTTGCATGAAGCGTACTTTGACTCCTATGTTTTTAGGGTTGAGGCTTGTTTTTATTCCCTGCCTCTTAAAAGCAAAGCTGTCATAACACACAAGGACATACTTTACCAAAGAGACTCACCTTCCCCTTCAGAATCAGCTATCTGGAAAGCAGATACAAGGATAATAGATTCTGACAGCATGTGATGCTGTACCTGGCCCCTAATTATCAGTGTTTTAATATTTTATCCGTTTTACTAATATGTCACTGGGAAAAATAGACAGCAGAAGAGCGAAAAGCAAAGGATGCCAGATGTGGCCAAATGTTAAACAGTCTTTTATGAACTTGTTATCAACTTGCAATTGTCAAGACTAGCCTATAGGAGGGAGAGGCCCCCAGTTGACATTAGCTCAGTTAAATACATGCCTCAGCTACTCACAAGGCAAATATTTAAGTGGTCTTCCCATAAGCAGTGATTTATTGTTGGGCCATATGTTATCTTTGTGGCCACATTTTCTGTGATATTAAAAGAATTCATAGTTAGCTATGGGTGCCTCTCAGTTGCACCATAAATGGGAGATGGATTCTGTTTGTCTAATCTTTACCCCTTTGCCACCTGAAAAGCACAACCTTATCAGATAAGAGGAGATAAACAAAAGTTTCTCACATACAATACAAGCTGTTTATAAAGCACTGAATTGCTAAGATAAAGGCAAAGTCTTAATTACTTTTATAACATTACTGCAATGCGCTGCAAGTACATATTATTAATAAGATGGAACAATGAATCACTCTGATTTGAAGAGGCATGTTAGACTAAAAGAGACATGTCTTCATAACAGACTTGTTGCAGAAAAATTTTATTCTTCTGCTTGTTTTGACCTGCAGGTAGCTGAAAATAGTCTAGTGTTTTAGAAGTGATTTTACCTGCTAATTACCTCCAACCCAAATCATTTTAACTTACAACCTTTTTCCACAGGAAGTCTGACCTATTTGAGTTCACACTACTCCTAACTTGAGTTGTATGTTCATCTATACTGAGTAGCATCACACTAAATAAGATTCTTGGAATCTGTCTATAATAAGCACTTCGACATACAGTACTTCACATCAGATAAGATACTTCTATGCAGGCATTTTCCCCTTCTGCAAATTAAAGGAATCTTTGTATATACAGGGGAAACTACCTAGTTGAATTATTCCTCCTGATTTATTTCATAAAAGAGCATCTCCTCTCTACCCAGATTACCTAGATGTCTATTTACAGAGTCTGCTCATTTTCTGATTTACAGAAACGTGTAATATGGATATTGCATCAACACTTAAGCAAGTCCCTTACTTCTTCAGTTGTCTCCAATTGTTTACTATTTCTGCGATCAGTTCTCCTTTTGTGAGTCGCCTCAGACAAAGCAACTGACAGGGACACAAAAAAGCTAATTAGTTAAGACCATTTCTTAGAAGAACACATGTAGAAGTTTTTCAGAAAAAAAAAGCTAAAAAACATGTAAGTGTCCAAGGGGATAACAACTCAGTGAAGGTTTATTCTGTGTGGAGCTAAACTTCCAAATTTTCATTTTCCTATTTTAAAAGAAACGCTATCTTCTCACTACCTAACTGTTGATCATTTTTCAATATCTGAAAGTTTTCAAAAAACAGATCTTTTAATCTTAACTTTTTTTTCCTAAAGCACATGGAATGTGAGAACTCATGACAACATAAAATGTTTTGTGGATAAGTGACATGGCAAAAAACTAATACAATGCTTTGTATGTAAACAAAAACGCTGTTCTGCATATAGTGCATCTCCAGAGGTTTTGTGAAGTTCTGCCTAAAGCAGGAACAATGGGCTGGTTTTATCATTATGTCCTTTGGACATCTCTCCCATACACCCTAAAAAGTTAGCTGGAATTTCCCTTTCTATGAGCCTCACTATTGATCAGAGTGATGGGTTTCATGGAAGGGCGGACGTTCAGAGGGTTCGCAGAAAAAACAGGTCTATTTGCTGCTGTTGCACCACCCACCTCAAAAATGTGAGCACACGTGCTAGATATAAAAACAGAGCACTGCTAATTCCTTAACCTGCCTGTTCTCTTTGCATGTCTGTACTAATGAAAGGAAATACAGACATTATGGAAGGACTTACTCTCTTATTTTCATACGTGACAGGATGTAGGTAGGCAAGGCAATTTCTTACTCCTTCCTTTATCTTTCTATGGGCTTCAAGGGCAAGCCCATAGCCTGTTAAATGATTCATGTTTACAGTCCACTTAAGAGAGCCATATCAAACTGTAACACTTGTCAAAAAGAACTCACTTTCCAGATGGGTTCTAGAACTAACAAAATAAGCTCAATATTCACTGCTGTTTAACAACGTTTCTTCAATGTTTGCTCTGCTACAAACTTTTAGTTCACAGCCTTTTCAACCTCCCTCAAAGTCCTCTCAGCCCTAATTGTATGAACTGAAGTCTAACATTCTCATTCATCAGCTATGAACGTTTGCACAGAAGTCCTATTTGTTCAGTTTCACCATCCAGATCTCTACAGTTAGCTTTCACATTGTTAAGAAAGCATTTAAAGAGCATATTTCATATATGACAAAGTTTTTTATTAGGAAAGAATTTTTAAAGCATTGTCACGGTTTAGCCTCGGCGGCAACAAAAGCGCCACGTGGCAGTCCCTTGGCTCTGCCTCCCCCAGCGGCCCGGGGGGGGAAAGGATGAAAAAGAAAAGGCAGACTCGTGGGTTGAGATAAAAGCTGTTTACCAAAGCAACAGGTATTGCAGGGAAACAGCAACACAGATCGAAGAGACAAACATGAGTACAATACCGACCACTCCGCGTCCCCCTGACCTGACCTGACCTGACCTGACCTGACCTGACCTGACCGCCACCGACGCCGCTGAGCGCACCCCGGCGCCGCCCGCCCATATATATGCCTACGCCGTGACGTCGCCACGCCCACTCCCGGCTGTGGCCCCTCCCCTCCCCGGCCAGCTCCCTGCTGCCCCTGGGCCTGGCACACATTCGGTGGAATAGCTGTGCCGGATAGAGACAGGGGAGAATCAACCCCGTCCCTGCTGGAAACCAGGACAAGCATCAAGTTTCAAAGTGATAATTGTATTTACTTAATTTATATTTATAAAGCAACATATTGCATCTTACAAAGGTATGTCCTGTTTAAGTAACATTATTAAACTGCTGTAATTACCCTTAAGAAACTTAAACAATCCAAGATGTGGTATTGCCTTTAGGCAAATGAGCAAACATGTCAAAGATTATTAAGCCTATTTTAAATAGGATTTGGAATAGCACTGCATACCTGCTGAACATCGATAAGTAATGATGCCAGAATTACTGACTTCAAGCACTTGTCTCTATGAAAAGCCATTTCTCTTCAAATTTCAGTGCAAATAAAATAGCCCACTCCTGAAACATGGGATTTCATTCCCACCTCTGTTCTACTTTGCCTCTAGATTTAATTTTTCACAGATTGGTACTTTCAATGAGTCTATGACAAGCAGATTGCTAATGTACTTTGTCACTGTCAGACTTCTTGGCTGTTTATGCTGTGCACAATGCTGGAAAGGCCCAGAGACAGTATATAAGATTTATAAAATAAATGCTGAAACATGAAGTAAAAGCAGCCTCTTGGAATACTGCCTCTGGCCCGGTTTCAGCACCACTTTTGTTGGAAATCTGTATTTTAAAACTAGTTCAATTAAGCTTAGTTTTTAAACTAAAAAATGTTTAACATGAACAAAGCTAGTGTATTGAGAGAGCTTTCTGAAGACATGTGGTGCCTTGTTATTTCAAAGTTCATCCAAGTCTCATTCAATTCCTATGTAAATAAAAGGCAGAAGTTCTTTTTATATATTTTTTTCATTATGCAGATAGCAACACCATTTTTCTTAATTTAGAAGAGTAATTTTTATTAACTTAAGATTTTCACATTAGCCATCAAGCACAGCATCAGTTTAAAATTTACTTTGGTAACATCTAATCCTTGAGTCTTTTTATAAATTGTTAATATGTTATTTATTTATGGACCATTAGCAAGGAACTTTAGATAGGCATTCTTTTACTGAAAGGCAGACAGAGCAGAACAAAAGAATAAAGAAGCGAACTGAGGTACTTTTAAACTTGCAGTAATGTAGTCAGAAATACACCAGGCAGAGACATCGGTGGAATTATCTTCCTAATTCCAATTTGAAAAAGGACTCTTACTTTTAACAACTATCCTATTTTATTTTACAATTGCCTCTTATAACACCTATCTTCATGCATCTAACAGGCTTTATTATTTCTATTCTCAGGATGGAAAACAAAAACCAAATATGCAATTTTCTAAAAAAACCACTAAAGAAGTTATTTCAGCTCAATTTACAGTCATAAAAAAGAGGGCCTGGAGATGCACAGACCCTTTATAACAAAGATATGGAAATGCATACATCATGTAGTCAAAACTATTCTACAGAGCAAGAAAGAAATGAAATGTAAGAATAAGCTCAGTGTCAAGGACCTATAGATCCTCCTTGGAGCTTTTACAAAAAACAAACAAGAAAAGTGCCCGCATTCCCCCCAGCCACCCTCCCTCCCCAACCACATCCACAAATTCTGATTTTAGATCTTTGAGTATTCATTTTGTAACATCAATGGATTTCTCAGTCTAAATTCCCTAGCAATCTGTTTATTTTATAAGATTTTCATAAATTATCCTGTTATCACAATCTGGATTTTGTAAAGATCATTTTACCTAGGAAAGAGCCTAGCTCTCCAGATACTCATTATAAATTCTGTACTCTATGGTTTTAGCCAATAAAGCTAGACCAAAAAACCCCCCAAAACTAAAAGAACATTTTGTTATCGAATACCATAGTCTCCTATATGCTGTTCTCAAAAATCATGATGACAAATAATAAAGAATCCTTTTTCCAATACCCCTGTGGTTCTAATGTAAGCGGAGTATTACTTACAAGTTAAGAAAATTGGTGCACTGCTAGCATTTCTCAGATATTCCACACTACTTTTTAAAGCAGGTGGGTGCATGATCTAAATAGGCCTTAACTGTTTTCTCGTGGATGCAGAAAATCATGACAGTGTGGACTTTTAGTGCCACAAATTGAATGGAGAATGGAAAAGAAAATATTTGAAAGATGCCTGTTAGCTACCTAAAACCTGCAGGCCACAAATGATTATAGGCAGTCCCTGCAATAGCTTAACCATTTGTTCTAGAGTAGAAACCCTTGCTTCCCTAATAAAGGCCTCTAGGTAAACAGAATTAAGAAGCAGTTTCACAAATCACTGAGGTGACTTTCAACATTACGTTCCAGTTCTGCTCCAAAGGGAAGTAAAACTCCAGCAATGCCTGGAGATGGACAAGCCTTATCTCAAATTAGCGAAAACAAGTAATTAAAACAAAAGACATAAGAATGACATAATGTGGTAAATGACAACCAAAAAAAAAGCAAAAGAAAGAAGAGGTTCTTGATACAAGGAGCAATAAGAAGAAATAGTTTTGTGAAAGGAAAATATAGCAGTTGGTGACATACCCTTTTCATATCTATAGATGTTATATCTTCATTTGAATGCAAACAAAATACTAACTGAGAACACATCACTGCTATGCAGATTTCTGAAATGGATGTATTGCCAGATTAAAACAGCTAACATCATTTTTCTATTTACACTCAGCAATACTTCACTTACTGTTTATACTTTTAGATGATATTCAATGTTCCATACACAGAAAAAAAAACCCAAATCTGCAAAGAAAACATTTTTGACTCAAGGAATTCCTTAGGTACAAGACTCTTCCTGCATTCTTACAAAGGACTCTCTCTTTGCAGAAGACTAGTAAGAAAGCAGATTAGCAGGATTCTACTCTGAAATGATTAGAAGAAGACTATTGTAGATTCCTGTATGTTTACTGGGCAAAACAGTTTCACAAAGAAAACCAATCAGACTATGGGGAGAACGTGAGAAAAATGTTTATATTTGAGAACAATTTAACAACTAACTCCATAAACTATCTCCCTTAGGAAATAAACATAAAATATTCTGGAACATTTCTTGTTTACAAAAGGCTGCATAATAAAAAAGAATTAGTCTCACTCTTCTAAACATTAATAAACATTGTAACAACACTGTGAATAAATGGAATGGAAACTATTGTATAAACTAGGGAAGTGGTTTAGATCAATTCTTACTGTAAAATATTGCATTGGTAATAAACTAAAATAAAACCACCACAAATGCACAAAATAAACAGGAAATCCAGTAGATCAACAGACCAAAGGAAAAAGTGTAACATGAGAGAATTACTGTGCTTAAGGGTTGGTAAAATACTCTGAATACGAATTAATTTGAGTTAAAATTAAAAATGTCACTTTATCCTAAACCTATCACTACCTGAATAAAAGTTATTAGATACCTATCAAAGTAAACAGGCCTCTGAAGAAGCTGTAAGACTACTAGAGTATCAGAGAAACACAGGAGATGGTTGTGTTAAAAGAAAAAAAAAAACACAAAACCAAACCCAAAACAACAACAACAAAAACCAACCAACCAACCAAAAAAACCCCAAAGGTACTTTGCTATAATTACAGTATTAGTAATGAATTTTGACAAGTTTACATAACAATTCTCAATAATAACATTTGGAAAAATTCGAATATAAACTATTTGTATATCAATTCTATCTCTGAAACAAAGTAGTACTTCAGTTTCTGCAACAGAATTGTTATCCATTTCTATCCTCTCTTAAAAACTAGCGAGCTTCATTTTAAAGCACACATGTAGGAAATAATGTGAGAATCACATTAAACCTTGATAAGATATTTTATTTTTACTGTATAAGAATAATAGATATGGCTGTTAATGACTTTCAAGTCACAAGAGCGCCCTCCTGCCATGCAGAGCACACACTAATCCTTTTAATCTTTTATAAAGTATTTCTGCAATCACTGTAGCTACCATAATGCTTGTAGTCTAGTAAAGTCTGTTGTTAAGACACATTAAGCACTGCATTGTTCAGAAGCAAGTTTGGTTCTTAGGCATTTCTGCTGTCTTGGGCTAGCAAACAAGAATTCAATTAACAAATACTTTAAACAAGTTCATCACAAAATGGCTCCACTAAAATTTCCATCTTGAATAACATAAGTATGTATTTAAGCTTATGAAAATATTTGAAAAGCAAGATCTGAACCACCTAGTTCTAAACTCTAACCTGAATAGTTAAGATTTTACAAATGGAAAAGTAATAGTTCTGAAGATGACTATCAAAGAACCTACACAAAAAAGCAAGGAACGTGCCCAAGAAACAGACTTTTTTGAACTAGGGATACTTAGGATTTTCAAGTATGTTCCATTAACACATATACATAAATAACCACTCGTGCTTCATAAAACATAAGTAGTATTAAAGCCTTGCCATTATAGAACTAGTAGAACACCTGTATCTCCCACCAAGGCAGTGGAGTTTCATGACAACTACATTTTTTTTACGTTGAAATGAAACTAAATGCTACTTCTAAGCCAGTTTTCTTGAAATCAAGCCTAGCAAAGAAGCAGAAACTACAGTTGTGACACCCTTCACATTTCCCAAACTTAAAAATTTACCAACAGCTGTCTAGATAGTTCAGTCACTATTGTCCTGTACATCTGGATTTCCACCCAGCTGTGTAGATTTGTGTTAAGCCGACGTTGAATGTTCTTCGCAGCTGTGCATGATAAGAAGACTATAGTGCAGACATAGTTTATTGCATATTCTTAGACTTCAAAGCTTTTAAAGGCTGTAAAACTGGGTAAGTTTTGTGAAGTTGTAAAAGTCAAGGTAGCTTGGGTTTTTTTATAAATTTAACTGTTGTAGTTTGCATTTGTTTCTGCATTTTCTAAGAACAGTTCTGGATTGCATTCAAGTAATGATTCTAGGTGGGGACTTTGGGTACTTGTTAGAGTGAAATTTGAATAAACAATAAGGAGAAGAAAAGGGTTATAATGAGAGCAAATAGATTCCTTGAAGCAAAGAAGCCCTGTTCTTACCATGTTGTAGATGGGAAGTATGTAAGTTTTCAGTTTGTTTTTTTTTTTTTTTTTACTTTTCTGTTGAAGAAGGAAAAGAACATACTTTGCACAAAACATTTGAGTATCTATTGTGCTACAGAATCTGTGTGAATATCTGTAAATAATTTAATCCTAGCTTACAGCTCAGGGCAGACCTCAAGTAATTAAATATTCAGGTAGTGAGGGAAATGCTGAAGAGCTATAAGTTACTTGCAAGGGATTTGCTTTAGCTAGCTCAATGCTAACATGGGTATTTTAAGTACTGCATCACTGATGCGTTTTGAAGGAGGGCTACTGATTGATACAATGGTTTTGAGAATAATATAGAAAATTTCTGGTTCAACATACATTTTATATGCTTTAGACCTTCTATAGAAGACAGATATCCTAGAACTTCTCAAACTACTTAATACTTTGCTAGATCTTAGGTCAGAATCTGGATTATTCAGCAATGTTAAAACTGTTCTGACCAGTGAGAAAATCTTCATTGCTAGATATCTAATTTTCTGATGGTAGAACTAGTATGTTAGGCATTGATTTCTGAGGAAATGTAGTGGTTCTTGAAATGCAGCTGTTTTCTTTTGGGATTTAACTCTAGACATTCTAGTTATAAGTTCTTCTGTCAAAGTTTACTTATTTTACTCTTGCAAAACAAAGCTACTTTGGTCAAGTTTTGTAACTCAAACTATAATACTTACAGTTTTTTCTTTCTGTACGATAGAGCTATGAACATTCAAGGAACTTACAATTTAAGAGGCCTTCCTAGTCACATAACCTTCAAACACATACCTTGTTGTTATGCTACATTTGATGGTTTCTTTGCTTATAATAAGATTCTGCAACCTTATTTTCCTTAACTTTACAGTAGCAGGATAAGGCAGGATTCTAGCTCAACTTTGGATAGGTTGAGGGCTTTGGATACTTTAGCTCCAAAAAAATTTACGAGAAGGGGAGAGAGCCAGTTATAAAGATTATTAGGATCCAAAATAAAATATGAAGCATAGAAAAACAGTAACATCCTATAAGGTCCGAAATACCTTCTTTTGAAGGCCTTTTGCTCTGCTGTACATTATTTGAATGAACTCATGGCCACCAGTACTTGATAGTGCCTAAATATCAGCTGTGCTCATTACTAGGCTAAAAAACTTCCTGGGTGCTGGTTATTTTCTTCACAGCTGAGACAAAAAATTAAAATCCTAATTGCTCACTACTTTTATCACACTTACCACACAGAGTTCAAAAAATATTACTTTCCATGGCTATGTTATTGAAAGTGTCTTTTCTGGGAAAAATCAGAACAACTGAAGCCTGATTTCTGATTTATTGTTTCTGTTTCTGATTTTATTGTTACGTGGAAATGTACAGACCATGGTAAGCCTGGCTCATACCTCTATCTGTGTCTCCTGTTCAGCAAGTTTTGAATGTGCTAAGTGGCCTTCTCTCATGCCTCACAGACCAAGTAACTGGCCAGTTTCCTCGGAAAACAGTAGGTATTTAAGTTTTCCCAATTCTTATATGATTATGCTCCAAAGATTTTTTTAAAGATATTACAAATCAGAAATTCAGTCTAGCGAAACAGCTGTCAAAGTACAGTGCTTTAAAAAACTAGATTTCTTTTATTACCAAAATAGGAGAGAATGGTCAACTTGGATTATATCATTCTAGTTTTGCTATTTTTAAAAAAAATATATAAAAATCATATTTTCAGAAATATTCTTGAAAATGGCAAAACCAGCAAGCATTCTTCACTTGCTCTGCTATACATCAGTGGTTTTAAATAAACTTTTTCCACTGCAGCGTATTAGCCACTTACTGGATATTCAGGATATACCATAAAACTCCCATTCAGCTCCATAAAGAGGGGGAATGTGCATAGGTGACACTATGTAACTGTTTAGAACTTCCTAATAACATTATTATAGTCTAGCATCCCCTACAAATTTTTCTGCATGCTTGCTTATCTTCTAAAGGCAAACCACCCCCTCTCTTTTCCCCAAGACTCAGAGATAGGACTTTGGAGTCTCACCCAAACAGCACGCAAATACTTGCCGTGTCCTCACCCGGTCTTCAACAGTCTCTTAAACACTGAGTGAGTCTTGGTTTCTGATTTATGTGCTCTTCAACAGCTAAAGGGCTCCATACCTCCCTCGGGGGCGGCTGGGCCCTCGGAAGAAATCCAGCCTGCGAGAGCCGCGGCCGCGCTGTGTGCGAGTGACCTCTGCAGCCAAGGCAGCGGCATTACAGAAACGACGTGAGTACGGAAATTGCACTTGCGGCCTGCAAAATTGTACTGACTTCCAAAAAGAATAGTTTTTGAGGTACAGCTGCCACACTTTTCCTCTCTTGAGGATCCATAATAAAATGGAAACTAAGGGGAAATGTACTTTTAGTGGGAACTTTGGAAATTTAATTTTGTGTTGGTAATTAATCTGTTTTC
Source organism: Thinocorus orbignyianus (assembly GCA_013400375.1). NCBI lineage: Eukaryota > Metazoa > Chordata > Aves > Ciconiiformes > Thinocoridae > Thinocorus > Thinocorus orbignyianus. The sequence goes on from VXBW01005307.1 coordinate 487,315, forward strand.
TTTAAGTATATTTACAAATTTGTGTGTTGTTTCCAGATGGAGAATTATTAATAATTATTAAGTAAAACAAATTCGAGGGTGGACCATGGATGCATATTAAATTGACTGTCAAGGAGCTTTGGAAGAGAGAGAGAAGTTGGCATAAAGCATATTTGCCATGATTCAGTAGTGGTTGTATCTGCAGACTATCAACATAGCACAATCACAGATTTAAAAAAGGGAAAAAACCCTAAAATTCCAAATTAATTTATAGTCGTGAGATTGCTTAAAAGTAGACTTGATTTTAAAATCATCCACTATTTTGTCAACAGTGTTTCTCATAACTCAGTCTGCTGAGTTATCAAGATATGTCTTCTCATTTAATTATTCTACAAGTGCTAAGATTCAGAAAAGCAGAGTCTGTGTTAAAATTTAAAGAGCGTAATGCGTTTTTCTTGTAAGCATCTTGATATTAGCAGCCTCTGAAACAAATACAGCAATGATATAAAAGACCTAAGCAAAAGAAGAAGCTCCATAGCATGTACACGACTTCTTAGTTCAGTTCATTTTTACATACAATTTTGGAATCATAACACGGAGGTAAAGACTAATGTTTTGTCAAATAAAATAAGAACAATAAGGTACTGAAGCATTGTGACAGTGCAGCTTTGCTATTAAAACGCTACAACCTCATTGCTGCTGTCAAACTCACCTAAACCGTCTATGGTGTATTTCATAAAAGGAATCAACAACTTTTAATCTGTTCTGAACAGAACTGTACTTGTACCAACGGCAGAGAATACAGTGTATGTGAGCCTCATGGCACCAGTGAGATTTTTTTCCTGTGTTGTGAAAGTAAATGCCTGTTGACCCCAGACTCTATATAATGGATGTTCAGGAATTCTGTTTCTAGAGCTCCTCCATGCCTATGTGCTGCTCATTCTAAGATAATTTTCACCCCACAAAATACATTTTGTAATGCAGTATGACTGAAATGGTGTTGAAGCCTAACAGACTGATAGTAAAAACAACCAATACAACAGAAACACTGTTTCCTTCCTGTGAAACAGTATTGTCTACAGATTGACTCTCAATACCTTAATAGTCTTATTAATTACTTAATAAGTAGTATCCTATTAAAAAAAAACCCTTGTATCTCTTGCTTTCTTAGCAAGAAACTTTGTGAGAAAGTTTGCTGTTCAAGTTGTGTAAGCATGAATGTTTTCAAAATTCAAAAGCTAGGAAAACTAAGTTCCTTTCAGGCAATATATATCTCTTGGGGAATTCTCACGCATACGAAAGACAGTTTAAGTATTTTTTTCCTAGTTGCATTACTTGTGGATAATGAGTTGGCAGACCAACTCTTTCTCTGTGTGCTATCCATTGACACATAGCTAGGGGAATGAGTGGGATTCACCTCACCTACTACAACAAGCTAATAATGAAGTGTTTAGTCTGAAGTATTTGCCTTAAGTTCTTGCCAAAGTGACTCTTGCCAGATGTGCTTCTCTCCAGTGACTGCAGATGGAGTCTAGGGTGACTTGGCCTGATTAAATAGCTAACCAACAGATGGGTAAAATGAGGTGAAAAGGTCTTTAGAATGGCATTATTTTTTTTTCCCTTAAGGCTGGTCCTTCTGTTGCTACCACTCTATTTTACAACTCAAAAGCATCAGTAACAGTACACTAGCTGTCATATTACCTAATGCGACAACAACAACAAAAGAATTACTCAAGTTAACAGCTTGTTACGCCCTAGTGTCCACATCAGTAGCACTGGCAGGCTGCAATATCCTAGTGAGGGGGAAGGAAGGATCTAGGAGAAGAAGCCCAAGAAGAAGGATCCACTGGTTGTCACAATTGTGTGACTTCGGCAACTTCCTGCTTCATGGAAGTCTGAAGGAGAATGAACAACTGGTATCCTTTTGCACCTGTAACTTTGATTCTTGTTCATTTATCTCAGATATTAAAAATATAAAATACCAAACAACTATTAATGACATGACATGGCTGTCAAATTGCTTGATGGGCATTACAAATATATTTTTGGTGTAAGCTTCCTGACTTGCTGCCACTATCTCTCTCTGGAGATATTTTCTGCAAGGTGACTTTTCACTTTGGCACATCCAGCCATAACACGACTTTTCAAAACTGTATTTTTTTTAAATCTTGTTGACAAAGATCTAAAATCTTCAAACTGACAGCTCTGTTTATTCCCTCTGCAAACCAGTACCGAAAGGTACAGATTTTAAAAATATGAGAAAAATTTATTTCAAAGGAGGAGTTCAGTTATGGTATGTGTGAAGACACAAGTGATGGATAGGTATTTCTAAACTTGCAAAACTGCAAGGCCTATCCATGTGACTCTCCACAAGGAATCAGGGGTAACTTAATGCAAAGTGTTAGTAGTTTCAAAAATACAAGGAAATTTAAAGCACATCAGCTGTTACAGGTCACTTTCCTGATTGCTATGTTCCTTTAAGGAAATTTTGAGAACTTTAAAAGAATGACGTAGTCTTCTAATGTAACTAAAGAACCTTACAGGAAGGTCAGAATGGAGAACTACAAATTCCATTCTGTCCAAACAGGAGGTTTTGCAGAAAATTTTCCTTTGAGAATATCAATTGTGCTCAGTTGATTTTAAACCAAAATACCTTGTAAGGACTAGAGGTATAATCTACCTTTGTATGTGTTAGTCATAATGGCATTAAGGCTTGCACCTCTGAAGTGAGAAACGCTATGCAGTGCTGGCTGACCTTTATTTCTGTTAGCTTTTGAGGGAAAGGAAGACAGTGGAAATTATTATGAGTTACTCAACCCTCACTGGTACTGCAAATGTACCTTTTATGACTGTTATAAGCACATGTTAATGAAGAAGCTAAACCAAACAAAATTACACAGAAGTTACTTTTATGGTTTTTTTTAACTGAACAAAAGCAAACACACATAAATTTCACTACGAGTTTTGAAATGAGGACCATCTTAATGTCTTCTGGAAATACCTTACACAAGAGGATATTTGGTAGCTTTAGCTTATCTCATAGTATGGACGGCAGGTCCCATTGGTATGGAGCTTGAAGACATTCTAATTAATTGACAATAAAAAACTGTATTAACTGCCTAATACATGGTCTTCAGAGGCAAATTGTGAATATTTTTACCTAGATTAATGAGGTAACAGTCACACAGAATGTTAGTAGAGCCAATTCTGTTTCTAATTTTGCCATGTGGCTCTTCAATCAAGTAGAACTTCATTTCCCAAGCAGAAAACAATGAAACACTCCAAGAGAAGTTAAGAGGTCTGAATCTGTTATTCCATGTGCTTATTAACCACTGTACAATCCATTGTTCTTACATGACTACCTCTAAGCAGGTTTACTGTGATACCTGTCCTTAGGTATCTTCCGCAATCAGAAGATGAAGGTAACTAGAGACCTAGCTAAAAGGCATGCATTTACCTGACATCAGGGACTGGGTTGCCAGCAACTCTGCATTCCAGCAATACTTTGTTTCCTTCAGCAACTTCCTGGCTTCTCAGCTTCTGAGTGAACTGAGGTGGTGAAGGTTCTTTCTCTTCTATGTTGATGAAGGGGTGGCAAAGGACCATTTCACTCTGAGTGATGCTTTCTCTTTCAGAAAAGTGTTCTCCATTCAGATGGACCCCAGGTAATTTTGTCTCAGGCTCAATCTCTTGATATGGCCTGTCAAACTCCTCATTTACTGAGGTACTTCCAGCTGGTTGTTTCTTTTTGGGAGACAGGTATCCGCTGTCTGGAGAAGAAGAGTCACCATCAGGACTTCGGCCTCTTGTCTTTGCTGCCTGTCTAAATATAGATGACAATTCCTCTATGAATGTGGCAGCTTTGTCACACAGCTTGTTCCTGAAAGGAGCTTCTCCCTGGGATGGCAATTCAGACTTTGGGCTTGTCTTAGGCACACCTGAGCCATCTTTCTCTGAATGTCTCATGCTTCTAACAAAGCTGGGACTAGCAGTCAGCGAAGGAGAGTTGCTTGCCTGCTTCCTGGAAACTGTGACAAAACTACTTGCTGTTTGAGGTGCGGTGGATTGCTCCTTCTGATTCCCTGGGAGAACGTGACTTGCAGCAGATGAAGTCAGACTGCTTGCTTGAGGCCCCTGTAAAGCATTTTGCTTGTGCAGTTTGGTGTCTCTGAACAAAGGATTTTCTGAAGTGCTAGAAAGAGTGGTGTTGAAAAAATGAGTAAAGTCTGCTGTTGCGTTCTGATCCTCCTCCATGGAATTGGCAATGGCTTCCCGAGCTATGTCAAGGCTCTTACAAATCTCCTCCTGAGTAAGGAAGGCAGAAAGTTCATTTGAAAATTCCCCATTCTGTATGTCTGGTAGGGAATCATAGAAAAAGTCATGGCAGGATGAAGCTTCTGACATATTTTCAGGATATCCTTTTCTTGCTCCTCTCTGCTCAGCAAGCCTCCTTCAGCATTAAAGAAAGAGGCAATGCCTGGCCACAGCTTCTGCCTTAAATCCTGGAAGACAAAAATACCAATTCCTTAAGAAAAAACCTTTGTCTATAAAAAACTCAACCCTTTTATACCCTGGTTCCCATAAGGAAGACACAAAACTGTCAGTAGAGCAGAACCCACAGTGCATGAAATACCATAAAACGTGGTCCCTGTGAGAAAAGTCTAGGGCTGCAAATTACGTAGGTGAAAATTAGAACAGTTAGGAATCATTTTTCTCATGTGTCTTCCTTCAGAACTATGAAGACACCTCATATCTGCACATTGCTTACACTGATTTTTTATTTCACATCAATGCTATTATATCTCTCTTTTTTTTTTCCTGATTTTAGGCTTATGATGATTTGGGGAACATATTTACTCCTCTCTTTCCCATTAGATTGCCTTCCAGACACTAAAACATCAAATTCCAAGATGAGAACATTGTTCTATTTGAAACCGTTAAGAGACTCTATACAAGGATGTTTGGATTAGGAATTCCAAGTTATCCTTTCTGTTTAATGTTGATAATGTGTTTAATACTATTTTACTTCTTGTGTTAATGTTTTTAACTTTGTACTGTTTAATACAGTTTAGTAGCATTTTTGTCAACATGGATGAGTATCAAACTATCACATGATAAAAGTAAAACACTAAAGAAATAGATTTTCCCAACCTATTTTATATACCATGTAAGTTTATAATGTATATACTGTACCAGTTTCACAAAGTACAGAAGTATCTAAACATATCCAGTTTTCCCACATGATTCTAGAATGAGGATGAGTGTTCTCATTCTCTGTCTCTCTAAAAAACAAGACATCAGAGAAACCATTCTTTTCCCAAGGGAAGGATCTGCCTGAAATTCTCCTTAATGAAATTTCATTTTTCTAGCTGGTCACTAGGCTATGGGTGATCTGATCTTAAAAGTAATTGCTGCTTCTGCAAATAATTTAATTAAGTTGAATGTCAGTGTTTTAAATTACCCTTGGAAGCTATCTTTTTACGATAATTTCTACAAGATTAATTCTGCGGGAGATTTAAAAAAAATATTATATTTCTCTCAGTGGTCCAGTATTTGTCCATGGATAGACAGGTGGCTTGACAGTCATGAAATGTACTCGCATGTATTTTACACTAGCTTGTGCAAGATCCAGTTACCTTCAGTCACTTTACCAGGGTTTACCCAGTATGTAGTCATTAACTGACTGATAGATTATTGGAATTCTTGGCCTGGCACATGCATCTTTTGATATGTCTGCTTGTCTTGCCAACAGATTACAACTCAACACATAAAAGAGGGAACCAAAGCATTTTAGGATTTGATACATGTTTTAAAAGAATACAGTGATAGGTTTATTCTTTGCTGGGATTACGTATTTCTTTCCTTCCTTTTATCTGTGTTTATAGGCCATAAAATTTCGCAACTATGCCAATCTCCTGTCAGCAAGATCTAAAAAAGTATATACAGTATAACTGACTACCACATAGCAACTTTAAAGAATGAATCTGAGAAGCCAAGAGAACAGTTGGTGTAGAGGCTTAGCTGTTAAGGCATGAACTGGATGACTGCAAGTAAACCAAGGGTTAAACCTGGAGACTTTCTGTCTCCTTAATCTCAGTTATTTTCTGAAGCTTTGTATTCCAATGAACAAGGTTGCTGCTTTACTATTTAGATAACTGGTAAATAACTGTGCTTCAAATTACATCATTATTTACATCTGATTCCTGGTTCCTAGCTTGCTCACATCTCAAAGTGATACATTACATACTCATATAAACTTCTCTGACTTCTAACAACAAGCTGCTCTAGTGTTTCAATGGGTTATGGATCAGAAGATAATTTCACCTATTGCTAGCCACCCAACATGATGATTTAAAAGAATGTATTATGAATTAGCATATCTCTTCCTCATACTCTGTTTTACCCTTAGAAAACCATAGTGGCTACATATGTCATAATTTTAAAAGCCCAGTGTCTAAATGTAGGTAAATTAATCTGTAGCTTGACATTTAGATGAAGTCAATGAATTTAAATATATGCCGGTTATTGACAATTTCAAACGTTGATAAGCCTTCTTGGGAGAAATGTCTGGTGCCTAAAAATGGAATGATATGTCTAGGTTTAGACATCTGAATGGAAGTTTCCAGTATGAAAACTTTTTTTTCAGCTACCCTGTAATGCACAAAACCACTATTCTTTCAGAGCAACTTGTAAACATAGTAAAATGGAGGTGAGGTATTGCTAACCCTATCAAGTGGCATATAAGATCATACTTAGAAATTTCAAATGCTATTTCTAGCTTCTCCAAGTTAGACTACAATGTATTTATAACAGTTTTCATCATCATTAGTCATTAGATAACCTTCAAAGCCATATGCTATATCATTTAAAGACACAAACACAAAATAAAATGTTACATGCAGATCAGTGTTTAGCTATACTTCCAGCATTACTGTGTATAAACTACTAACGGGGTCCTATTTGCTACATATATAAAAATTACTTACAAGTAAACACACATTTTAATATCACGCTGTTTAAATATTTATTCAGAAAATAATACAGACACTCTAAAGAATAATATGGTAAATATTAAATTAAAACTATACTAGATTACAGTCATCTCAGGAATATAATGAAAAATAATGAATAATTAATGAAATATAGGTATTAAAGCAATAAATAATGAAATATGGTAAACCATAGAAAATCAAAGGACACATTTCAAGAAAATATAAGCATCCTGAATTTGCAGTACCTGTAAAAAAAAAATTATTACTTAAAAAAGTATGACCCAAAGCATGGGGAATAACATGAAGGAAGAAATGTACCTACAAAGATTTCTTAAAACAAAAAAGACACATACTTTTCCTATGAAATTTGAAATCCTGCAAAATTACTCCCCAAATTCTAATATTTAAATTTAGCAGAAAATTTAAAACAGATCTTACAATTAACAGGCCGGTATGAAGAGTCTCAAGTATAATTAATAGCAGATAAAGTTGTTTTTTCCCCTCTTTATCTAAGTAGGCTTGAAGTTGCTCTGGGCATTCAGGAAAGATTGCTTGGTCCTCAGTAAGCGTTAAGAAGACTGTGGCCTGTGCGTTACATCTGTCCTCTGTGACTATGTAATTCTTGCCCCACTCATCTATATTTGGCAACTGAACTCATGTTTCAGCAGACTGCCGCTATCTGGAATTCCAGCAGAAGCAATATTAGGCCTGGAAGTGGCACAAAGTTCTGTGTGCTTACTACTCAGAAATTCAGAGAACTTAATAATCTAAATGAGCAATTATTGTTGTATTTAACACAGTATTTTAGGCTGCTTTAAAATAGTCTGGAATTTTAGTCTGTTATTTTTGCTCATTATTGAAGTGCCTACCTCTGACCTAACAGGTCATAGAAAACAGTATGTGAAAGCTAATTTTTAAAAAATAATTGTTCTCAACAGCATTTTGTCTTAACAGGTTTTTAAATTTTTAACAAAATTAATTATTTTTATGACAATAAACAAAATAACTGTCTTTTCCTACAAAAAGCAGTTTAAAATTAATAGCTACTTTGTGTATCTTAGAATCTTCCAGGAAAAGAAAAAACATAGAATCATAGAATCATTTAGGTTGGCAAAAACCCTCAACATTTTCAGTTCATATTTTTTGTAATAATAGACAATCATTAATCTGTAATGATATATTACACTGTATAGATAAATTTACCCACTGAATTTTCATATCTCAGCTGAAGTAATTCTGTAATCAGAAAATAAGTATCTCCGTCAGAAATTACACACAAAATCCTTGGAAAACACTTATCCTTTAATAAGACCCCACGACTCTGACACATGTATCAACACTTAAACAATCAAAATGCATTTCTGATTTCCATAGCCTTGTGGAGTGAAATGACTAACAGTCAACTGTCCCTTGCTGTCTTTCCTACAGAAGTACTTTCACCTCATTAAGAACTCATGTGAGAGTTTTATCTGAGGGAAGAATAATTTTCTGTCAAGGAGAACACTTCTGCCTTTTCAGGCACCTCATTTCCTTTGATAATCAGTGAAAGGGAGAAGTAAACAAGAAGAGTCCTGGTTTAATCTACAGACTTTATCACATAATTTCCAGAAATAAAAGCAATATGTGAGTAGGATTGGTTCTGCCAGATCACAGCCCATTGTGAGTCAAATTCTCTTGAGCAGGTAGAAGAAACTGTATCTCCAAATAAATGTTACAGACCTCTGTCCCTTCTACCAGTGTCCATTATACCTGCTCTATGATATGGATTTGTTTTGTGGGCTGGCACTTGTTCTCATCTCAAAATCTTCTATATATTGCCTTGCATTTTTACTAAAGTTTATTCCTTGGCAACAATGGAAGTACAGCAGACCCACTGCTGTGACAGAAGTCCATGAGACTCATAGCTCCCGATTGGCCCCAGACCAACTTTATGTCCTTACCATGTTGTAATGAAATTAATAAAAAGGATTTAATTTCAGGTCATTTTACAGTAATTTCAGTGCGTCAAATAGGAACAGAATCATCGTTCTAAAAATTCCAGGCTAAAAACTGTCCACTAATAGGAGCTGGTCATCTAAGAGTTAACCACTGTATGCCCAGTTTTTAAGCAGTCACCCCACAGGGTGGAATCCAGGCCCTGTGTCAGGCACCCAGCCTCTCCAACAAATGCATAAGAGTTAGCCACCTTGGAATGGGAACCAAAAATAACCTGCGTATAAACAGCAACGAACTGCCTTGGGCTACCTTCAGCATTTTCTACAGGGAGGGGACTGATAAAATCCTTGTTCTTGGAATCGTATGTTTAAATTGTTACATCTGGGAAGAAAATATATCTGCCTGGAGACACCTGCAGAAATAATTTCTGAAGGAACTGAGCTTTTATAAATAGAGTCATACCGGTGACTGTCAGGTGTGCCTATTACTTATTGTACAGCATGATAGAAACTTTTGCTCAGAAAGTGAAAGATTTGTGCTCCATATATTCCTTTCAAGGCTACTAGAACACTTGTAATACTTTTGTCTCTTGAAATGCCATGTTTTTTAATATATCTCTTGTCATTGAGCTAAAAACTTAACTCATGGACAAACTACCACTTTACTGATGAGTGTCTTTAACACCCTTGAAACCCCAAAAGAAATTTGTTAGGAATTTGTGCCCTTGTGCACTGTGGTTAATAGACTTCTGCATTTGGGGCCATGAAGGACAGTCTGCCCTCACAGGATTTAGAATGAAGGTGAAGAAAGGTAGAGAAAAGCCACTTACCTGCTCCAATAAGCACTGTGCCTGGGATGTCCCTACCAGAGTTACCTGGGAGCTGGTGGTGGCCTGGGCTGGACAGGGCTGTCACCCAGCCCCTTGAGCCTGCCAGACTGGCAGCCCATTTGCTTTTTGTCAGGGCCCAGCATCCAAGGTTCACGATGCTGTCAAAAACCTTTGTTTCTGATACCGCCTATCGCGTTTTTAAGCCCACCCAGTCACAGCCCCATGTAGGAGCTGAGGGGTCCCCAAGGGACCAGGGCGGGTCAGCCCTGAGGGAGAAGGCCAGGAGGGGGTTCAATGCTGAGGGAGAAGCGAGGGGGGCGATGGTCACTGGCTGAGGGGCAGAGGTGAAGAGGTCCAGGGTGGACCTGGCAAGAGCCGCTGCCCCATGTGGGCAAAGGAGCCTGGCAACCCCTCTGGGTGAGGGGGAAGGCACTGCGGGAAGTGGGTGGGGAGCAAGGGCTGGTGCCCACTGTCCCGTCTGGCTGTGGTGACCGGAAAGGTGCACAGGGCGGCCCAGCTGCTGGGGAGAGTACCATCAAACTCTGTGGTCAGGGACTAGCAGGTACGTTAAGGCCCAGCACTCTTGACATATTTCTTATTGAAATTCCTCTTCATAACGTACAAGAGAATAGACAGTCTGATTTACAGGCACTGATATTTTTTATAATGAAAGTCCTTGAAAATCTGTATAGGCTAGGCTCACATCCGTGCAGAAGTCCTAGAGAAGACCTTTTCACCACTCCATTGTATTAAAATATTTAAGGCATATTATGGCATTAAAGGTTAAGAAATGAGGTGTCAACAAACTGGAATGGACAGTCTCTGTGGTTTAAGCAGAAAGGCCATTCCAGGTTCTAGCATTTGTGAATCTATACAAATAAGAATTTAAGCAAGCCTATAATACAGCTGGTGCTATTAAAGCACAACCCCCCCCCCACAAGAAATCAATTTTCTGTTGAATTAAGAAAAATTGAAAAGAAAGTTATAGGAGATACGACTGATACAATCTCACAAGGGTTGAGAAAGCAAGGACAACATTTGACAGTGTAGCACATGGCAATATAATCGAGATTGGATAATTTAGCATGTAAAGATTTCAGATTTTATCATATGAAATATAATATGATAAGAATATAAATGATAAGAAATCTAAGCACTTTTGTAATATATCAGCTCGGTGTAATCCTACATAATTTTCTCAGGAAACAATTATAATTATAACTGAAACATTAGTGGAAAATGTGTGTCACAAAAGTCTAGGTTTAACAGACTGATACTTCTTATACTGTTAGGAAGAAGAAGACAAATTTAATTTTCCCAACTGTGCAAAGCAGGATTAACACTAACTAGTGTTAATCCTGCTTTGGTTCTTAAAATCTTAAAATCAAGAGTTTTCTTTTAAGGAGTCCACATTAAAGACCTTAGCTTTAATTTTGGCTAGTTTAATTTAACTGAGCTGCTTCAACTGTTATTCTTCTCTAAGTTGATTTTATTCTGTATTCTGTAAATGTTAGTCATATTAATGTGGCTTTACCATTTCTTTTTTTTGTAAATTAATTACACTCATTATCACTCCCTGTACAATATCTGAAAGGTTATCCATTCCTCTATGCCCTGTGTAGTACGAAACTCCTGCTTAAGCATGTACTTCAGACCCGCTTACATTAGCTGTTACCTGAATACTTCTGTGAAAAATATACTTCAAACAGATCTGAGTTGTGGGTGTTTTTTTTAAATAAAAACTGTTTGCTCTTATGCATATCATAAAACTCTCATAGCTGGGCAGTAAGAAAAATACTTTATGGCATCGCATGTAACCTTTTAATGTTGCATATACTAAGCCTTTCTCTTAGACTTTCCTCTTCATAAGGAAAATGATCTCCATTAGATTAATTTTAGCTGCAAGCCTATAGTGCATATTTTACATGTTTATATTCACAGCCAGTCTTGTACTCAAATTCCTTCTTAGCATGTGAAACGTGTCTGATCTGAGCAGGCACAGACAGCGCTGAAGTTCAATACCAGATTAAAGCCTCTTTCTTTACAAGGGGATTAACTTTGAAAAAGGAATGTGCCTCTTTCAACAAACTGTGAAATGCTGATCTCTAGGAAAATAAATATTTACTTCTCTTTTCTTTTTATCATAATACAGCTTTACATTACTTTACCTTTTTTAACAGTTATTGCAAGCTGTCTTTTGGTTCTGCCACATGTATTCCTGCAGTCTGTAGGAAGGCTCAGCCTGCCACCTAAAAACATGTCTTCTGGTGGAAGATAAGGGTAGACAGCTGTGTACTGCTGCCAGAAGTCATAGTGCTAAACAAAGAAGAATGTGTAAGAATGTGACATCCATACTTCTGGAAAGAGGAATGAGTACTGAAGGAGGAACACTGAACAGCTGATTACTTCCGCTGTTAACCTCAATAGGAATAAATTTAAAAAAAAAACAAGTTAAAACACAGCTGGCGATACGGTATGAACGGCTGAGAGATTTGTCAGTCACTAGCTTCTATTAGAGAGACACTTAGCTTGGGAGTATTTTTGGAAAGAGTTTCCATGGAGTTGGAGAGGCTTCAGACCTTTTGCTTTTTTCTGATTGGCTAAGTGACAGGTGCTGAAAAAGGTGGTGGCAGAAATATTCCAGACGTGGTGAATATCATATGGATAAGCAATAGCAACTTAATTTTTGTTTTATGATGGGCTGTATCATGTAAAAATATAACAGAATTTTTTCTCTCTTTCTTTCTGATGTGAAATGAAATGAGATCACACAAAGCACTGAATAATGTTGCTTGAAAACACAACCACTGGTGTTCACAATTTGAGAGTGTCATATTCTATCATAGCACATGTTAAGTGGCGTAAACCTAAAACTGTGTATTATTTCTTCCAGGATGAGGTGTTCTACATGTGTTACAAATACATGTTTTTTGTTTAAAGAGCCTATGTCCTTCAAACAGAAACGTATTATTCCATTATAATTTAATAATTTAATTTTAAAGAGAAACCATGTAACAAACAAAATATTTTTTAAAAACCGCTGCTTTTAGGAATGACATAAAGTAAACCACAAAACTTGGGAGAAAGCAGGACCATTTCAGTGGCAATGAAAACTTGTGTGGTAGCACTGAGAATCCTTCTATTTTTCAGTTTCGGAGTCAATTTCTAGAGCTTAGACAGCCAAATTGTATCCACTGGTTCTGACAAAATCAACAGTTAGAATTTTGACAGAGTATTGTCAGAGATAGAATATTGATATTGTGCATCTCTCTCATCTCTAGGCATTACAGCTTCAGACCCAATAACTAAACCTTATTGGGGTACAGTCTTCATGCTGGAAAAAGGAAGGTCCAAGACTTTAAAGTAAAGTAAAACTGTTTCACATGTTCTCCATTTAGGTAGCATCAAGCTTTTTCCTTTTCCTAAACAGTGAACATTCCTTGGGGGGGATGGTAGGGGTGGTGGAAATAAATTTGCAGAGCTGAATTGAGTACATTTAGAAGTCAGTGAAAAAACACTGCATTCAAACGTATTCCAGATAAAATACCACAGGTTGTACTCACTGTCAAATATGAAAAATGCATTATAAGATACGCCCACCTCCCTTCCTGTTCTGTTTGATACTTTGGTTAGAATCAAGATAAAGAGGCAAAGCATGGAGCCACTTGCAGATATGTTATTGTATGATTTAAATTCTACAACATCAGATGTGCACATTGTATGGGATACCCCCTGTGGAAGAAAGGGACAGTTAACTCTACATTCATGTATTTCATAGTTGATGAATGAGGGTCATTTGAGTTTCAGTGATATTTTATACAGCAATTTTCTGTTTCTTAGGTGACACTAGTGGTATTAGACTAGAAAAAGGAGTCAGACTAATTGATTAGTGAGCTAATTAACTCTCTTTGAAAGGTGAAATGTAAATGGTGAAATGATAATAATGCAAAAATATTCATATAAATAAAAGGTGAAATGATAATAATGCAAAATATTTAACCAGTCAGAGGAAGAATGGGACCTGGGAGGAAGCAGGCCTGAAAAGCCAAGGCCACCACCCCTTAATGATGATGAGAGTATGTTTATGAGAGTTAGAAGCTGTCAGAGAGGCAGCTGAAGGAGCCACTGAAACAATGATTCACCCAAGTGAATTATTAGAAACAACACCATTGGACTGTTTGGAATGCAATTTCTGGCTTTGTCACCAAAGTTTGACTAGATCCAAAGAATCTACAGATGAAAGACAGTTTTTTGGGGTTTTTTTGGGGGGAGGTGGGTTTGAGGGGGTTGTTTTGTTTTGGTTTTTGTTTTTTTGTGTGTGATGCTTTCACAGAAGGTTCTGAAATTCTAAGATACCGTATAAGCAATCTCATACCTGCATTATTTGCTTTGAAACTTGGGCAAGAGTAAAACCTGGCTATAACCCACAGAAGTTAGGTAATCTGTTGTTCCAAAACTTTTTGCAATGGTAGTAACTGTACTGTTGCACAGGTGGCACAGACAGAAATAGGGGCAGGTCTGGTATGCAGAATTAGGATCCAATAGAACCAATTAATCTAGACTTTACATAAGAAGAGGAAGGGAGGGTTGTGCTCTGAACAAACCAAATCAAACAATGAGCTGCTTAATCCACTTTATTACCACCCCCAAATCCTAAAATAATGCAAACAGGCAGAAGAGATAGAATGTTTATATTAATAGAAACAGTTTTAGAGGATAAATTAGATACATTTTATATGGAATTGGTGTAATAATTATGTATATTTTTGAAAAAATACATATACATGTACAACTACAATATGCAAATACACAATGTCAAGGAATTATTATTATTATTATACAGTTTACTTAGCAATGAGTGGTGAATATTATTCTTTTACATAGGCTGTTTATTCTAAATACCATAATGATTTTGGATACTAGCTGATATAGAGTGAAAATAAATAATTTCTTTTCAAAAAGTTTGAACAATATAATAGAAACAAAGATTTCCTTTAGTCTGAATATGTGATGTAGTCAGTTGGATGTCACTATTGTTTTGTGTGTTTGTTTACTAACCAACTTGTATATAGGATAAAGTTCCTATGCATCCTTTACTCAGATCAAAGATTTATGAGTTTTCAGAGCCTTAAAATTGCTTTGTCCTTAGGCATGTTTTCTTCACTGCATGTGGGAATGTTCGTTATTGCTGGGTTATTGATGGTGTATGGGTTGACTGGGATTTTGTTTTGAAAATAATTTAGATGAGAGAAAATGCAAAATGTAAGTGGAATTTGTAAAGCAATGAACATGGAATTTGGAGAAAATATTTAGTATTTGTTAGCTAACATTTTACGAATACTTTATACGTAGTTTGATTTATCAGTAGAAAGCACGAAAAATCATTGAAAAGCAGAAAAAGATGAAAAATGAAGAGGAAAAAAAAAGATCAGAAACAACGCATTGACAACCAAATTAAACAGAAATTTAGGTCTGGAATAAATAAGTTAAAAGATTTCCTGGAAACATGTCAAAGTAATTCTGTGAATTGTACTGCAGAAATGTCTGGTTTGAATGTCTATTTTCAACTGTGGAAAGAACAAACCCTAGATAAAGGTAAGTGCACATGGTTTTGTGGTTTCTTTGGAGGGGATGGCAGGAATTAACTCTGTGAAGACTGGAAAAGAACATCCTAATAGACTTTGCCTATTGTAATAGCACACTGTTTTCATACTAATAGAGTTTTCTGTGCAGCTCAGATGACTTCAAGGAAATCAGTTTGTGGGAGAGTCAGATTCTATATTTGAGGAGTTTTTTATTCATGAGTTTGGCATCGCCTGAGTTTTGTAAGAAGTAGTTTTTCATAACAGGTATATTGCAGATTTATGTTGGACCAGCTGAGTAACAGAAGAGGAAAGAATGCTTTCAACCAGCTAAGGCACACAATAGATCCATATTGTGCTTCTTGAGGATGTTTTTATTATGAAAAGCCTGCATATCTTACTTCATTGCTGTTTCCAATAAATAGCAGTGATGATGAACATATGTTCTTCACATGATGGACAATAAGGTGTACAGAGGTCTATGAGTGAGGTATGCCTCCACTGGGGGTTATGGCCTTTCTTCTGCGTAATACTCTCCCTCTGCAGTGTTAGCCAGGGGCTCTGGTACTGCATCAGGTGAAGCATTACTATTTTGTAGTTGCCCAGACCCACAAGCCATTCAGTTTGGGACTGCTGGTGCTGCTCAATTTGAGTTATTTTGATGAGCCCACATTCCTGAAGTGAAGTCCACTTCAGGAATGAAAGGAAATGATAAACAGCTTGCAGTAACCTTTCTTGTACACACTAGCTTCTGATGGTAGCTTTTTGTTTTGTTTTCAAGCTGGATCACCTAACAGCTAAAGGTTAGCTTTTCGTCAGTCAATGTAGAATAGCTGGGAAAGTAACACTCAGCAATCAAGCAGTAACAAGAGTTAGGAGCAGGCTGACATCAGTAACTATTTAACCAAGATCAGCAGGTGTCTCTAAGGTTTACAGGGCTGGGGGTCTGGAATGATGCAGGAGACCGGGGGAAAATGTATGCCACACATTTGCAGACAGAATATCTATACATTTTTGTTTTCAAGTACATCTGGAAATGACCCCCAGAGTTTGCCATTTCTGCTAGGAAAGTAATACAATGCATTGGGTTTTTTTGTTTGTGGTGGTTTTTTGGTTTGTTTTTGGTTTTTTTTTTTGGGTGTGTGTGTGTGTGTGTGTTTTTTTCTGTTGGTTTTTTGTTTGTTTGTTTGTTTTTTTTTTATTTATTTATTTATTTTTTTTAGGTGCTTACAGAAGGTAAAGAGTTTCTGGCAACATGCTGAGACCAAAGAAGAAATCTCCAGTTTGTTGACAGCTTAAAAGAAAAGAAGCAGAAAACAGAAAACTACCAGGATAGTAAATAACACATACAGTGTTAAATTGGGTAAGTAAGGGAAACTAAAATTCAGATATTGGTCTCTTTTAAAATACAGTTGCATTTTTAAAATTTAGGCATCTAAGTTTAGGCATTTAATTCTATATTTGGAATTGAATAGCTGTTTGTCTGCATCCTTAGTACCTACAGTTACCATTGATACAAATGGATGTGATGGGTTCACCCTGGTTGGATGCCAGGTGCCCACCAAAGCTGGTCTATCATTCCCCTTCCTCAGCTGGACAGGGGAGAGAAAATATAATGTGAGGCTCATGTGTCAAGATGAAGACAGGGAGATCACTCGGCAACTAATGTCACAGGCAAAACAGGCTGGATTTGGGGAAGTAAATTTATTACCAATCAAATCAGAGCCCTGGCAGTATCTGAGCTTCAGCTGAACTGCTTTTCAAGCAAGGTTCAGTGTCTGTCTATTAACTTTGAAGAATCAAAGTTGACATGAGGCCGGGTGCCATGTATTTTGCAGTTATGAAGCACAGATTTTCATAGCAAATCCACTCATTAGCTTCAGGATTTTGCAGACAATGTGTCTTCCATTTTGTACTGTTTCTGGAGTTTACAGTTGAAGATGTGATTTAGTACCTTCCTTATTTAGAAGGAAGATTATTTTAGAAAAGGTGAATTTGTTGTAGAAATACTTACTATTTCAAAGAGGTGATATGCTTGCAAAGGACTCAAATGCCTTCAGGGTATCAAACTTACATGGTTTACTTCTGAGAATATATTCTCAATCAACGATTATCGATATAGTTGCTGTCACACTGACACTCTCAGTGGTAAAGTTAGGTATTTCCTGTCAGATTTGTAGCTCTCAGGCACTGTCATGTAGTCCACCTCTATTTGCTTTCCTTTATTATAATCATTAACACACTTTTAAAATGCAATGGTGTTGTTAGGATGGTGGTATTAGACTCTACTGTCTAACTAATAACGACCTGAAAAAACGCACATTTAAGAAAAAAAAAAGTGGAATTTTAAGATCTCTAAGGGTTTAAGATGTTTGAAGGACATAAATGAATGCTTCAGCAGTCACAAAACCTTTGATAGAAAAGTACCTTATATAGTCTATCTTTAAAAAGTCTGAATAGATCATCTGCTAGTAATTAGCTGTTAATTGTACAGTGATGACTTGAGGCACTTGAGTGTATTAATTGGCATTCATGGCCTTGACCAGTGTCACCTGGAGCCTTCTCTTGCTCTTCCTCTAGCCATGGGGCTTCATCTAAGCTCTGTCCAGCTTCAGTTGGCTTGTCTTAACCTTGCTCCTGAGTTACTGTTGACCGTGGCTTGTTATTTTGCCTGATGGTGACTGGGTAGTGACTTTGCTGTCACTGCTCTGACCTGTTCATGTGGGTCTGGTGGGACTGTGCCACTTGTCATGGTCTCACCTCTGCCCTGCCAGCTTGGCTGCCATCTGGGAGTGGCTCTGCTCCCCAGTAGCTGCTCTGGTTGATGGTTATGGCTGTATCATAATGATCTTAAATTACAGTATTGAATTTGATTATAGTATTTCATATTTTCTTCCAGTTGCTTAGAAACATAAGTGTAAATTATGTTTTTCTTTAGGTAGTTCATAATGATCTCCCAGAAGATTATGCTGCTGCATTAAATGAGTACAACAGCAAACAGAGGAGAACTTTGGCCAGGTCTCATTGATTGCTTCTAGAATGGCTGATATGAAACAAGAATGTTGACTTCCCTTTTTAGAGACTGGTAGGTAAATATTCTATTTGTATGAGCAGAGAGTGTAACTTCAAGGACTGCTGTGTAGATTGAAGGAAGATTTGGAGGTTTATGTGTGTGAAAGTGCAATCTTGTGCAATGTCAGGCTTGCAGTGGCTTTGTACTCTTACTCTGGTGGTTCTTTCTTTAATAAAACTCTGTTTCTATATTGTGTCCCCACCCAATACAGCAATAAGCACGTCACTGCTGTTTCTGTGTTTGCATCACCATGACAGTTTTCCACTGTGATAATCATGAGACTGAAAGAAAGAGTGAGGCGTCTGCTCTGTGGTTAGTCTGTGCACCTAGTGCATGTGTAGTGAAGGAGTAATCAGAGATTTCAGTAAGCTGTTACAAATAATCTATTCATTCAGTATGAATTACAATTATATTCTATCTACTGGTAAAATTTAGCCCCAATCTTGGTGAACTTTCATTAGGACTTAAAATGCACATATCTAACACCAAAGCTAATTTAAATTTTTCTGCCCTTTATATTGTGTTATATAAGTTTTACAGCTGGCCCATGGAGCCCAGGAAGGAGGCTAGGAAGCAAAGTTTAGAACAACAAGGGTCAATACTTACTACGCATGTGATGCGTCCCAGCCAATTTGGGGCACACAAAACGTGGTTTTACGCAGGGATCTTCAGGCCTTCAAGTGTTTTGGTACAATGCAACTTGACTAATGACTAATTAACATATACACTACCTACTACTAATCATAGTAAAACTTTGCAAAGTAACTATATTTCTGCAACGTTATCATCCCTCAGCATTCTTGCTGCTTGTCTGTTCATTCAGATGTCGCTGGAGTCAGTCTTGCTGTAGGACTTATCCGTGACATCAGATGCTGGGAGGGTTTCAAAGGTGTGTTTGAGGGGCTATGATGCTAGTGCTACCTTGGTTGTCCAGAGATATATTTTATCCTTCATGGACAGATCTAAAAAGCAAAGTCCTTATTTACAGGGCTGGGCTTGTGATGAGGTGTCCTTTTGTTTGCTTTACTTGTGAGCAATACCAGAACCTCCAGTAAAATTCCACTACCTAATTACACTGCAGTGTGTAATGTGAACTAGTATATATTAATAAAGTTAATATGCTTTCGTACTATAAAGACTGATTGATATAATAGTAAGGGAAATAATTTTTCATAATGGTTGTGGGCTTAACCATTTAAAATAGAGGTTTCTAAAGAAAGACAAAAACAATACTAGCTCAAAATAGTTCTGTTTTCCCTTAAAATTATTCTCAGTAATTGCTAAAAGGTTCATTCTATCCATCCTGAGGCAAGGAGCATGCTTGTGAAATCTTGCATCAGATTCATTTCAGCCAAAATTACAAGTGGATAGAACAGAGACTCTGTGTGTACGAAGTGAAGAAAGACTTATCAGGGTGTAAGAGGTTCTCAATCATTAAAAAAATCAGGCAAAGAACATTGCTGAATTTGTCTTCAATGAAAAGCAAGTCTTTAAGGTTTTCGATGTTTTTCTGTAACTTCAAATTTATAGAGGGAGTGCTTAAATAACAGTAATCTGAAGGTTTTTGTATAGGTTGTGGAAGAATTGTGTGTGTAAATATGGTCGCACTTACATTTTATATTATTTTTGTTTAGACTTCTCAGGTAATTAATTCACTGACTCAGAAATGGCATCTTACATAATGGGTTGTAATAACTTAAGAACATCTAATTCACCTTTTGCACAGTCTTCTGGAAATTATGATAATCGCTTATTTAGCAATTATAAGCTCATGCGGAAAGTGTCAAAGTATGTAATTAAAAGGACACATTTCATATCCAGGATGGATATGTTTCAGGAAATGCACATAAAATTCTATAGATTGTGTTTTATTAGTGATTTTGAGGGTATTAACATGCTTGACAAACACATGGGGCATTTAACTTTGAGACAGCCATGAGAAAGGCATTCTTATTTTATGAAGAACGCTTTTCTATTTAATGTCAAAATCTTTGTCTGTCCTTTTACAGCCACATGCAATTTAATGGCGATCAACAGATTTAATACCTGGAAAAGTTTGATGGTGTGTATCAGATTAACTGTCTAGGAAAATACGTGATCTAACCAGTAACAGGGCTGAATAGGTGTCCCCATTAGGCATACAAACACAAATAAAATACAATTTAAAGACAGCTGGCCACAGAGATCAACCAAGTCAGGGAAAAAATTGGCCCTTTAGTGGGAAATATATTCAGTGCAGATCCCACCAGTAGCTGGGCTTGTGCTCTTGAGCTATTCGGTGACTGGCTGTCACCCCAGCTGCCTCCTGCACAGGCAGTTGTATGCCTGTGGAAACAAATCTCATGGCTGAGCCAGAGACACTTGACAGCTTCGGGCCTGAACCCCCTGGTAGTCAGCTCCTCCAGGGGTCTCGCCCTTAGAGACATGGATACCTGTCTCCCAGGCCACTTCAGATGCTTGCTAGCAAATCTGGCTTGATAGTCACTAGGGATTGCACACTGACTTACATACCTTCACTTACTCTTGTTTCTGGTTCCACAAACACATGGACCCTGGTGACCCATGGTTTGATTCAAAATTTGAATTTATGTATTTATTTTAAAGGAGAGAGCCTAGCTTAGCTCAGCTCAAGGTAGGTGGCTCCTGGCAGGCTCAAGAAAGTGTTGGAGAATTCTTATTGTACCCCTAGAGGTGAATTAGATATACAGTTGTGCTTAAGTATGAAGTGATTTAATGGACAATGCGCTGGATAAATTTCTACTGCCTTAAGCAGCTCTACAGGGAGTCTGCGAAGATATGGCATGAACTGACGCCTTATACTTGTTTGTGCCAGCACGATTCATATCACTACAAATCAATACTGTAGCATTTCTTGTTTTATCAGCAAGGGGATTTGTTCTCCCTTATGCAGAGTTGTTCCACTTCTGATATTCCTGGTTCTGGAGTTAAGCTTTCCCACTGCCAGGACCAGGTCATTTCTCAACCTCCAATTACCATTGCTGAGTAGCGACAGTTTGGATTTCCCCTTCATAAGATATCTCAAGTTAAAACTTTTGAAGCTCTTTTTCTGTACATTACCATCCAACCAGTTCATTAACTACTTCCTCCTGGATTATGGTGGGAGGTTGTTCTGGTCTCCATCTTTACCTTCCAGCTCAGGAGGCTGATACATCTTGGAGGTAGCTGATCTGACTATTAAAGATGGAGGCAAAGAAGGCATTAAGTATCTTAGCCTTCTTCTCGTCCTTGGTTGCAATGTTCCCCCCACATCCAGTAACGGATTGAGATTCTCCCTGGCTCTCTTTTTGTTGATGTATTTATAAAAACTTTTCGATGTCTCTAATGTTAGGGCCAAGTCGAGCTCCAGCTGGGCTTTTGCCTTCCTAATTTTCTCTCTGTAGTCCTCCTGAGTTGCCTGCCCCTTCTTCCACAGGTGGTAAACCCTCCTTTTTTTCCTAAGTCCCATCAAAAGCTCCTTGTTCATCCAGATCAGCTATTTTCCCTGCCCTCTAATCTTGCGACACATGGGGACGGCCTGCTTCTGGGCCTTTAAGATTTCCTTCTTGAAGAGTGTCCCGCCTTTCTGGACCCCTTTGCCCTTCAGGACTATCTTCCAAGGGGTGTTCTCAACCAGTGTTTCAGACAGGCTAAAGTCTAAAGTCTGCCCTCCAGAAGTCCAAGGTGGTGGTTTTGCTAACCTTCCTCGTTACATCACTAAGAATTGAACACTTGACCAATTCATGATCACTAAGCCCAAGATGGCCTCCAACCACCACACTTCCCACTAGTCCTTCTCTGTTTGTGAACAGTAGGTCTAGTGAGGTGCCTCCCCTGGTAGGCTCACCTACCACTTGTGTCAGGAAATTATCTCCCATACTGTCGAGGGACTTCCTGACCTGCCAGCTCTCCACTGTGTTATATTTCTAGTAGATATCCTGTAGATTGAAGTCCCCAACCAGAACAGGGGCTGGCAATTCTGAGACTTGTAGAATACTTCATCTGCTTACTCATCCTGGTCTACAACATACTCCCAGCACAAAATCTCCTCCCTTATTTACCTTCCCCTTCATCCTTACCCATAAACACTCAACTTTATCATCCCTGGAATCTAGCTTTATACAATCAAAACACTCCCTAACGTACAGAGCTGCCTCCCTGCCTCTCATTTCTTGCCTATCCTTTCTGAAGAACTTATAGCCATTCATTGCAGCTTTCTGATTGTGACAGTCCCACCATGTTTCTATGATGGCAACTGTCATAGCTGCCCTGCTGCACAGTGGTCAAATTCCTCCTTCATTCTTGACTTCTCTGTCTCTTCTCAACCCCTGGGCAGTACAGGTGCAATGAGGCTGGTGGGGGTTACTCAGGACATAACAGTTTTTCTTGTCACTGTACTCCTTCTGCAGTGTAAGTCCTCTCCATGGGTTGCAGTCCTTCAGGATAAACCCACTCCAGTGTGGGCTTTCCAGTCTGTGGTTCTTCCAGGGCATATCCATCTGCTCCAATGTAGGGCTGTCCATGGAGCAAATAGTGTTTATCCCTTTTATTTATTTATTTATTTATTTATTTATTTATTTATTTATTTTTGTCATCTTCTCCTTCCTCACTCCTCTACAGGAGTGGTGGTTTTATTTTTTCTTAAGTATATTTTCACGGAGGCGGCACCCCCTTTCTCTGGAAAGTAAAGTATCTGATCTGCCTTTTAGTCAGATGAACAGCAAACATAAAGTATGCTTTTTGAACCAAAACACATCATCCAAAGTTATATTCAAAATCTGTATCATTGGGCTGAAGACCATCTCTCATTTAATTTGAGGAAAGGAGATGAAACTTCCAGTTATTTTCTAGTTTGCTACCTACGGAAGAAAAAGAAAGTGTGCTGAGAAGACAGAGCAGGGGCTTATCTTGGCTAGCAAAACAAAATGATTCTGATACACCGGAGCCCTGTGGGTGTGCTACTGGGCTGTAAAAGATACTGTTCTCCTGAGTTTCTAGAATCTTTGGACAGGTCTCAAAGGAAATGCAAGATATGGAAGAGACCTCTGATCTGCCTACCTGGAAAGTGTTATGTGTCAGCTGGCAAGCAGGGAGGCTGTTGAAACCCTGCTTGGATCCATGAGGACCCTACATACATACCTAACCACACTGGTGTTCTGGCCTGTAACCTGCGCAAGCATCTGACCTAAAGAGGAGCTGGGCTTTGCATTTCTTGCCAAGACAATCTGATATGTGAACTTTGGTTTCCTAAATATCGTTTGAGCAGTGTTTGGGTACAAAGGTTCCCTTGCGAATTAAGGCTTTGCTATTTTAAATTAAGTCATAGGGGTCCAGTACTATTCCTGCTAAAGGGTTTGCTGGACAGGCTAAGAAGTTGCGTAAAGTACATATCTTAGCTCATTTTTATACAGAATTTCCTACTTTAAGAAAGCAGTTTGGTAGAAGTACAGATCATGGTGAGTAAAGGGACAGAAATAGGAATGAACGTTTTCTGCACTGGATATGCAACCTGCATTAACAAGGTTCTTAAGCAATGCAGGCTTAATGGCTCTTGGATCATTAGCTGAAGCCACCGGGACTGAAAAGCATAATGGAATGGAAGCAATGAAACACTGACGATGCCTTGCTGTATCGCCTTCAGGGACGCACTTTTGCCGGCAACTCGGAAACGAAACCTGACCTGGCATCTGACCTTGCCGGGAACAGAAACCGAAAGCTGCTGGGATGGGCGGCGGCCGGAGCTGCCCTCCGGGGCCGCTTTAAATGCGGGGTGGCGGAGCCGGGGCGCCGGAGCCGGGCTCTGCACTGGCACGGTGGCAGCGGCAGGTACTGTGCGGGCCCGGGTTTTGTTAAAAGTTGTGGTTGGGGTAGAGTTCGGGGCTGAGACTGGGATTACAGTTAGGGCTAGGGTTTGGTTTAGGTCTGGGGTGGCTGGGCTTGGGTTTAGGCATAGTGTTGGAGCTGGGGTTGGGGTTTGCCTTAGGGGTGCAGTGGGTTTAGGTCTGGACGAGGTGTCTGGACAGCATGCAGGGGGACAGCTGTGGCTTTTCTGGCAGCAAGGGAGCACCTTCCAGTGTGGAGGGCCAACACCAGTACTGTCAGGGTGTCAAAGCCACCCGCTTATCTCTGCCCACACTGTAGCCCTAGGAACCTCAGATGTCACTGCATGCCCTGCAGAACTGCACCAAAGTAGCAAATATTTAAGCCTTTTTTTTTTTTTT
>VXBW01005307.1:511940-556703 GCA_013400375.1 Thinocorus orbignyianus
TTTTTTTTTTTTGAAAGGAAATATAGCAGCTCATACGTGAGTATGTGCAGATACAGTTTTGCTTTCTTTGACAGCACCTGACTTTCCATCATCAGTTATGGAAAGTCATGCTTGCTTAGGAGATTGCTGAAGTAATGTAATGGCCATATTTGAGGTAAGCAACAATTTCAGCATGCAAAAATACATGATTCATCCCAGAAGAGTGTTCTGAAGCCTTTCATACAGCTTCTTCAGCTTAGATAAGAGAATGGAGAAAAGTCTCAGGTTTATTCCTGCTTTGACAAAAAATATATATGCAGGTACACAAAAGCTGACTTAATGTACCTATATGTATATAAATGGTTTACATTGAAAGAAAATGGGTGTTACAGGGAGGTCATTCTTCCCCTGTACTCTGCACTGGCAAGGCCACAAGTGGAATATTGCATCCAATTCTGGGCTCCCGGTTCGAGAGAGTCCAGCATAGGGCAACAAAAATGATTAAGGGATTGTGAGGAAAGGCTGAGAGAGCTGGGACTCTTTAGCCTGGAGAAGGCTGGGGAGAGGGGAGACCTTATAATTCTTACCAGTATCTGAAGGGTGGGTTGAAGGAGGATGGAGCCAGACTCTTTTCAGCGGATCCCAGTGACAGGTCGAGGGGCAAAGGGCACAAGCTGGAACATAGGAAGTTTTATTCAAAGATGAGAAAAAACTTCTATACAGTGAGGATGCCAGAGCACTGGAACAGGCTGCCCAGGGAGGTTGTGGAGTCCCCTTCTCTGGAGATTCTCAAGACCCACCTGGATGCAGTCCTGAGTAATGTGCTCTAGGGAAGCCCACTGTAGCAGAGGAGTTGGACTAGATGATCCTCTAGAGGTCCCTTCCAACTCTGACATTTCCATGGTTCCGTGAAAGTTGCACTGAAAAGTTATGTTAAGCATACCACTGCAATATAGCACACTATCTGTACAGTATTATATAAGTAGACAATAGAAATGGTTTTGTTTTTTTTTTTCCTGCAATTTCATTTGCTGCGAGTTTAATGCAAGGTGAAAATCAAAATGAAAATTGCAGGTGAGTTTTGAGTTTGTGAAAACTGAAAAATGAAGGTTGCACTTTAGTTTGTTAGATTTTTAAGAAAGCAGGTAAGTCATGCTCTTCTTTAGTAAACTTTAAAAAAGACAAAAGCTGATCTTTTCCTTATCATTTATAAAAATATTTATTGATTTTAAAATGAAAATATGCCTAACAGGGATGTTCACAAGATGCTTTCTGAATTTTCTCAAAGTGTTATTCAAATGTGATTGTGAAGTAGTTAATTTAATGGTTGATGCCCTGGAGAGTACCATATTTCCTGAAAATTATGTCTTGATTACTTAAGATTTTTCTTTTTTTGAATGCCAGAATCAAGATCTCTGATGGATTCTGCAGGTTATTTCAAGAAACCCGTCCATAATGGTGCAAATAATAGTAAGAATGCTAGTGATGGTGACACCGATAACGAATGTGTTGGCAGTGAAGAAATGGGCTTCATTCCATCAAAGCAGGATGAAGACAGTGTGATTACAAGTGACAGTGGTAAGGAGGCTGAGATCCCTGCCAAAGTGGAAGCAGCTGTTAAGAAAATGCTTGAAAAAGAGGAAGTTGGAAAAAAAGAAGCACAAGACCTAGATTACTGTAATGCGTATAGTATCTCAGCTGCTGAAGAAGTGACCCAGCAGACATCACAAACTGAAGACAAGTATTTCAAAGTTCTTCAGCATGAATGTCATTCCCAAAGCCCTGGTGAGGAGCTGTTACAGCTTTTATTGCAGTGTCTTACCTTTTGTCTCTTTTGTAATTAATTGATGGGTTATGGTTCCATCAATAATCACGTGTGTGGTTATTTTAGAAATAAGAAAGCATCTTGAATTTCTGAAGACGTTGAGGCTGTACAGTTGGGCATCTCTGTCAAGAGCTCAGTAAGTACAGTGGGATTCATGGAAAGAAATGTAATAAATGGTGATAAAAATAGTTTCTTTGAGCTAAGTAGACATCACATTGTAGTACCCCTCAGAGAAAGAATCAATGTGCTCATCACCTAGGTTTGTGGAAAACAGGGAGACCTAAGGCATGCTTAAGATTTCATAATTCCAGCCACATGAAGGAAGCTTCCCAATATAATACATAATCCCTACTCTCTGGTACGACTGTCTGCATGTTTTAGGAACTGATCTGCGATTTTAACTATTGCTTTTTTTTTTCTTTTTTTTTTTTTTCAGATTCTCTGTCATGCTTTTTTTGAGCATGTTTCCTCATGTGTTTTAAGGCTACTACTTTTACAGTATTTAAAAGAGTTGTCCTACAGTTTTTTTCCTTTTCATATATACCTTCTGTGTATTTGCACATCAGTTCTCATGCATGATCTTCTGCAGCTCCAGATTCTGATTCCTTTCCTGCTTGGATAGGGAAAGGGATTAGTAATAGTGCTGTTCACATTGACAGCAAAGTGTCTTGTCTGCGTTCTGGAGCTGGAATGCTAAAGAGATTAGTATTAATTAAAGGCAGACAGTTTAAGTCTGTAAGGCAGAAGGTTTCATAGTTTTTGTTCATGGAAGGCTGCTTACTGTATCAGGTAATAAACCGGACCTGTAAACCAGAAACTGTTGATCCAAGCCAGAAAGGAAAGCTGTGTCTTCCCAGGTGTGGATCTGAGCTGATGTGTATCAGGCATTTTTGGCAGCTTTGAAGAAAACAGGCATGTCCTTAGCATTAGAGTAGAGACGTTTTCATAATATGTGTTAGTATTGTAATATGTAATAGACAGTGTAGTATGTAACAGACAAATATGAAAGCAGAGAACTCTTACTAAAGGACTTCCCTCTTCTTCATCTGGATCTGCCAAAGTTCATCTTACTCCTTGTTTTCTCCTGGGTAAAACATCACATCCGTGGACTTCTATGGATACTTAAAGAGCTGGAGAATGCAGTCAATTCTTAGGATGTAGCAAAAACTGCTGAGGTGCTACCTGTTTATACTTGCCGTCTTCAGTGAAGAGGATTTATTTCAAGTTTTACCTAAGACTGATTAATGCAGATTTTCATCAACTTTTGTAGTTCTCTAAAGTGGGAAGGGGAAGATTAGGTCTTAATTCTTTAGTCTCCTAAAGGAATGTATTGTGATTGGATTTCTCTTGCTTGTTAAGGTTTTTTTTTTTTTGCCATAGACATAGATACTTGGGTGAGAAAGGTAGTTGTTACTCTCATGATAGTTATTGATAACCCACTTGCTATTTTCAGCTGGAAACTCAGGCAGGAGCACTCTGAAAGTATATTTCGTGGTTGTCTTCTGTGGGATATTTCTTATAGAACATATAACTCTTTCTGCTTAACCAGACATGGACAAGAGGTGCCACCTAACTCACAGAAGCCTCAGGTGCTACAAAGGTTTCAGGAGCTGTGATGGAGACAATTGCTAATGCATTCAATGACTGAAAAGACTGTAAGCTATGTAGGTCTGACATTAGACTAAATAATGATGGTTTGCTATTTGTTTAATTTATATGTTTAATGTTTACTTGATTTAATTAACAAAAACATTTATTCTAAAATCTATTAGTATCAAATTTTCTCTGTTCCTTGTCTTCAACTTTTCTTGGAGTGGTGTTATGTACATGCTATTTCTTTTTCTTCCAGCTATGTCAGTCTGTTAAAAGATTTTGTTGAATCTGAATTCTTCGTGATAGATGGGGATTCCTTACTGCTTATGTTTTTGAAACCAAAAGCACAGTATCTAAACTTCTTCTACCAAATTGAATGCTTCCTGCATGATTTCACTGAAAAAGGAGCAAAATATGTCATTGTTTTCTTCAAGGTAAGGAACAAATAACATGTCTTTGCTGTTTAAACCTCTGTACTCCTTTAAAACCAACTGCTTGATCCGAGTCAGGATTAGGAAACTGTTCATGGTGTCAACAAATGTAACTGAATATTTTGCTTTCATTTCCCACAGGATGCAGAACACATGTACTTTCCATATCCCCATTTTCTTTTCTTACGTACTGCCTTAATAGAACACCTGAGGCATAACACAGGCACAACTGTTCATACAGAATTTTCCAACTGTTTATCATCCAAGTGGGAGATTTTCGTGAAGAAGAACTACCCTTACTTCATCATTGTATCTGACATAGGACTAACCCCTCTCCAAACGGATTATTTATCTATTTTAATTGCTCATTCATTGTCAAAGAAAATCAACGTTGTGCTTGCTTCAGGACAGGAGTATGATATTCTTAGAGTTTACGGCTATCATGTTCAGAGTATGTATAGACACAAAGTATTTTTTCAAAAGGTAAGTTTTGCGACTTTGTTGTTGTTTTGCAATAACTGTGTTAAGTTCTACCTTACTGATTTAATGACAATATCTCAATATGAGGTATTGTATTTTACATAATAAAATTATAAAGCACTGATATATGGCACATTTTATATTTCTTTAATCTACTCCTCTTGAAATCCTTAACAAGCAAGGATTTTTGTTTGTTGGCAAATTCCTGCTCTGTTCTCTGTAGCCTCATTTCATATCCTCATAAAGAATCCTGCTTAAGATACAGTAGTCTCAAATACAGCCTTACCTATACCTTTAGTATTGCACCTTGTATTTGAGTTGTAATATGCCCAGCAAGACTAGCATTTAGGCCAGGGATATGATATTTAAAGAACTGTTATTTAGAATAGACGTTTCTGGGCAGCTGAGGATTGTTATATACCTGAATGGATTCCGTCTAAGGCTGGTAGTTGCTGATGTGTTGTATCTGTTGATTTTTGCATGTAACTTAGACTTCTGTACTTCTTAGTATCAACGTGATCTGCAATTTGCCTGTGAAAACCTAGTCAGGTACAAAGAACCATTGATGCATCTGTATGAACATCTCAAGCTGGACCTGAAAAGCATACAAAAAGAGGTAATTGGACCTCTTTGATAATTTTTCTTTTTTCCTCTTCAGATTGTCTTTCTCCATTCCTTTACCTGAAATTCTTTCCTAACCAGAATTCTCTTCCTTATTCTGAAGTCTCTGGGTCTAAGAATGTCTTCTCTGTGCCTGCTCTTCTTCCCAGCAGCTTAAAGCTGTTTCATTCAAGTTCACTGAAGTAGAATGGTTCAGCTGGCAGCTGATCGGTGGGATGCCATTTAAAGGGTGTTCTCATCTTGGCTACTGCCTTTATCTTGTAGAAGGTGGGAACCAGCCCATTCAGCATAAATCACCATCTGTAGCATAAAACCACCCGTAGCCACCCGGGGGGCTATGGCTGTGACCCTCTGGGTTCCCTGTGGCCATTGCCTCACCCCAATGGCAGGAGGTGGCTCCTGAAGGGAGGGTGCAGGAGCGTACTTTGAGCAACAGTGGGCAGGAGTCGATGCTGCTACCAGCAGCAACTAGTCTGTAGAGACATCTAAACCTCTTTGTTGCAGCTGCTGATGCTTGTGCACTCTGCTAACTATGAAAATACTCACTATTTTGGATGGTTTTTTTGGTTTTTTTTAAGAGTTTGATTACAGTTGTATGGCCTGTACTTGCATGATTAAAGCAATAAATTCATTAATCTCATTTTAAAATTCTTTAACCTTAAAAATTTGGTATTTTTGTGTATATATTATACAAAAGAGTGCCTAATATATTCCTGTGGTTTTCCTGAGTGTCAAGTTGCTCTGCAGCTTTGTGACTGTACTTCTTCTCCTGCAGAGAACAGCAGCAAGGCTTCCTTGGACTTCAGTGGGAATGATACTGGTCCAGCAGGCTGATTTTTTTTTTTTCAGTCCAGAAGAAGATGGTGTTACTTAGAAAGCATGTTAAAGTCAGTAGAAGCGCAGCTGCCTGACTATTGCTAGTATTTTCTTTTATTATAATTATCTTTTCTGAGGCAAGTTCAATAATTAGGTACACCAGGAGCAGAAAAATATCAGGGTACAGCAAGGGTGTGTGGCCGCACCCTTGGGACCTGGGCTGTGGAGGCCCCCCTGGAGGCTGCAGGGCAGGACCTGGTAGCCAGGGTCTGTCCCACTGTCCTGGCCAGGAGCAGGGCAGCTAAGGCGGGCAGGACATCAGACACGTCCCTGGGAACAGGCAGAGGCCAGAACAGGTTGTCAACCTGCTGAGCTGTGGGGAGCTGGAGACTGGCCCTGCTGCAGCATCGCTGGTGTTGAGCAGAGACAGTCACGGCTGTTGATACCCTCAGGAGCGTGAAAAAAAGAGCTATTTTTATTAACGATAGTGCCCGCTTTTCCTTCTGTAGTTTTCATATCCTCCCCTTCCCTCGCTTCTGTAGAGCACTTTAAAGGGTAAGATTGTCCTTTTTTTGTAATTTTTATTATAGTGGTCATTTGTGCTATTCATAATGTTATGACTGCAGGTTTGCCAGACTGTGTGCCTGTTGAAACAACTGTGGCCTGAAGGATCTGACATTCAGAGAGTGGTCTGTGTTCTTGCTTGTGCTGTTGGACTAAAAACATACAGCAACATGTTGAAAAATTCAAATACTTCCATGGGAGCAAAGAGAAAGCAATCAGCAAAAGTAAGGATTTTTTTAAATTATCTTTTCAGCACAGTGATCATAAACATATTGCTGACAGAAGAGATGCTGTCCTTCTAGATACCAAACTGAATAGAGTCCCAGTTGCTTCCTCTGTGACCATGTTCTCTGAGTGATCTGGTTCAGATAATTAATGTGGCCACAGCTTTTCCAAAGGAGCAGAGTCTCATTGTGCTCCCTGTGGCAGTGGCTATTTCTGGGGTAAGTTTTACCTTAAGAACAATTACTTCTGTTGGAAGTTTCACCATGGAAGGTAGTTGCATTCATTATTTTTATTTTCTTAATGTTCAATAGTTTCTAAGACATTTCAGAAAAAAGGTCTATTTCTAGATGCAGTAATGACATCATTTTTGTGACCATACTATGAGACTTATATTTTCAACAATGTAACACAGATGCAATATTTCAGTAATATTTTGAGACACATTCAGTGGACTACAGGGTAGCTACAAGTGGTTAGCACCGCTATATTTTCGTACAGACTTTTTTTGCTGTGAAGTGGAGAAAAGAACCTAGGCCTATATCTAGATACTAACTTTTCCTCTTAAAATAATGACATTTCTAGCTAGATACATTGACAATTGCTTTTAGGTTTTGTCTTGATTTTTATAGTCATATTCTTTTCAGAAAATAATTTTTTTTTTTTTTACGTTATAACTGATCTGCATCTGCCAGCACTACAAGAAAGTTCATTTTGAAGTTAGAGAATCCACAAGTAATTGCAACCCATGAATTGTTCAAGTAGATCAGAATTATTAGCTGCTTTAACAAAGTGCAAATGACTGAATTAAGTGGAAGTGAACACAATGCTGAAGGATGTGGTCAGCCTTTTATCTGTCATCTCTCAACAGGGAAGAAGTAAACCTTTGTCTCCAGAAGCAGCAGCTGACCTCTGTAGAATGCAATGTCTTACAGCTGCTTTTCTTCTTCATATGCCTCTTTCACAAAGAGCTCAAATTAGGATCATGACATCCTCCTGGACTACACAAGTTCTGCCGCTAATAAAAATGGTATGTGTAGCACTTTTAATATTCCTGACATGAGCTGCAGTTGTCATTTCAGTTTTTGTTTTCCTTTATATACTACTTTAGTCCTCTTATGAGATTAAAGAATGTAATATATCTGCTGGAGACAATCCTTACCTTATTCAGGAATTTTGTGAGCCATGAATCAGTGGACCTAGGAAGGGGTTTAGAGTATTATTTCTATACATGACCTTTTGTTAGACATCTCCAGTTAAGTAGTGTTAGAGTTAGGGTACAGGGCTAGATGGACCTTTTGGTCTCATCCATTGTGGAAGTTTGATGTCAGACCTTTTTATTGTTGGTTATTACAGGGAAGGAGAACAGTGAAGGCAGTTTCTTCATCACAGAGAAGTCAAGTAACAATGTGTTGGTTTTCATGTCAATAAAACCTGTGGTAGTTAACCTTACTTTGGAGATGCTTTGATCCTTCCACATGAAAAGGTGTTCCGTAAAATTAATTGTTTGCTTTATTTTAACAGCAACAGTTGTGTATGCATTTTTCTGTGACACAGCTAAGAGATACAAATGATTGGAAACTGGATTTAACTTACCTGCCTGACTTAAATGATGACTTATTGCTCAGAAATATTGCACATTACTATGAGTTCGAGTATACTAAAGGTATTTATCTTTGAACGGTTTGCTTTCTTGCATTTCTAACTTTATTAAGCTGTGAAATGAGAATGAAACTGCTTGTATAAGCATAAATGAGTACAATTTTCTAATTACCCATAGATTAATATATACATTTTATGGAAAAGTAGGGAAGTTTTTTTCTGTAGCCAGGTTAAGAAAATTGCAGCCTTGCACCAGCACTCATTCAGAATACTTCACCGTGTCATATATTTGATGTGCCACATATATTTATGCAAAGGAAGAGTGATACAGCATAGGTAGTACGAGCTCTGTGTCACTGTACCCACAACCATTTGGTTTTTAGCCGGGTTTCTATCCATTTCATTTTGCCCTAGTGCGACACAGTCAGAGTGGAAACTAGAGCTGATCCCTAATGAGATATTGGATAATATTTTTAACTTTAGATGAAATTGATTCAGACAAAATCATATATTGTTTTAGAAATACATGAATTAGAAGCTGGACCTTTAAGAACACCATTTAGATATGCTAAGGTTCAAGAGCTGACAGAGCAAGAAAGTATAGAAAAAAATTTGTAGTAAACTTTTTTTTTCAAAGTAATTCTGAAATGCTCTGCCATGAGTCTGTCTGTCTGTCTGATAGTAAGCCAAAACACTTTATGAATCTAGTCACAAGATGTCCTGTGTATACCTCAATAAAGGAAGTGTGGAGGAATTTTCAAAGGAACTAGAAATTTGGAATATGAAACTTTTTATTTTTATAATGAAACCTATTACTGTGCGCTAAAAAGGGAATTCTCAGTTCAAAATCCTACCCTGCAGGAGGTGAAGGTGAGAGAAACTCTTCTTCAGCTGTGGAGCTTGCAGACTTCCATAAGCAGTCTAAATCTGGTGTTCTTTTGAAAATACATCTTCTCAGTACAATCGGTTATTTATACCCCACCCTGTTAAAATCTCTCAATTTACAACATTGCATTCGAGTTTGTTCTAAGGACAAAAGACCTTGAATAGGACTGAACTCTTTGTGCCTGATGTTGCATAGGTGAATAGGTAGATTTTGTTTGAGGAAACTTTAAATTTTAAAGGGTTTTTTTCCCGCTCTCTTTCCCTTCCCTGCACAGGATTAGAGTTCAAAAAGGGATTGGGGAAAGAAATAGAGACTGAATACCGATGTTTGTGGGACACTGTGACAAAATTGGCTGTGGAATACAGTTTTGGAGATGCCTTCCCAGTACGAAAGACTTCCCAACTATTTCTTCAAGAGGAACAGACATTTTTTAGAGGTACTGATATTGAACTCTACAAATTACAGAGTTGGAAGCATCACCTTCATTAGCCTCACTGAAAGTTTTAGCAGTAGTGATCTGATATTACCCTGATCACAAATCTAATCCATGCTTTGCAGATTCTATCCTCCTTCTGTTTGACCCATTAGCCAAACTTGAAGCTAGCTCCAAAATAAGTCTGACCAGGCCTTAAGGGTGAAATTCCAACTCCACTGTAGACAGCACAAGTATTGTTACTGACTTCAGTAGGAATTGGGTTTAGTTCCATGATTGCTTACCCAAATCATTGTCTGTATTGTAAAAAGCATTATGATTAGTGTAATACACATATAATTACTCATAATTAATGATTTAGTCAGAGGAAGACTGTCTCTGAAGAACATCCTTGCATATGTTGACACAGGGTTATACAGGGCATGAAGCAGGAAAATAAGTGAAAAATAGAATTGTTGCCATAATGGTGGAGATTCCAGCCCTGTAGCTCACATGGCAGTCCTTGAAGGTTGTGGAAATCTGACTTGCCCATAAATGTCTTAAATTACACCATCATGCTGTTTAGTAGCCTGTAATTGGGGAAGTGCACAGTTGGCTCAGAGATTATTTGTTTTCTTACCTCACTTACAAGATCTGCTCTGAATATCTGAAAGGAGTAGGTAGACATTTTTGCCTGATACTTGACATTTCATTGGAACCAGTTTTCTTGCAACCTTCAAATGCTTGTTTTAAACCTAAAAAAAAATTATAAATCTTCAGAAGAGACAATTAGGAAGAAATTTTGTAAAGGCTGCAATATAACTCTCCTTAAGGTTGTGAATGTTCTTCAGCTGGTTTCAAAGATGTCAAGTAGGCAAAGCAGTCTCTAGCGGGCAAAAGAAAGATGGTTTCTTTGGTATCTATGGGATATTAAGGCATCTTCTGGCACAACATTTGTGTTGCTTTTTGTTGTTTGTTGTTTCTTTATCTCCTTTGGAGACCTTAAATATTGAAGTTGAGACTAGGCTTCAAACACAGGAAGGATACATGATGTTACACTTCATCTTTAGCAGTCACATAAGTGCAATTGAAAGTGCATATTTATGGAATCAGTGGAGGAAAGTAGATGCCTGTGAGGTGGGAGGGGTTGTTTAATTCAAAAATTTAAAGTAGGTGTCTAAAATGGATTATGAGGAAATCTTTGCAGAAGCAATAGTGATGTCTGCTTCAATCTGCACATGCTTGAGAAGAAACAGCAAAAGGGGAACTTGTGAACAGCTCCTTACTTTTAGAAAAATTTATTTTATAGAATTTAATTTATAATGTAATGTGACAGAATTTTCAAGTATGACATGCAATTATTCTTAATGAAACACTTATTTTTTACTCTGTAAAGACTACGTGAAAAAAATTCCTAACATTGGACTTATCTCAGTGAAATCCAATCTTGTTGGAGATTATGCTGGAGATGTTTTAAAAGACCTACCTGTTTTAGAAAGGTACATATATGAATTTTGTTCTAATGAAATAACATTATATGGGTTTACTGTCTACTCCCTTGCACTTTAAATCCACATTATGCTCAATTTTTAAAAATGTAGAAGTGCTTTTGCTGTCACTGGGTAAAATTAACAGAAAGTTCAAAACAAGAATGGATCAGAGTCAACATATCCGTATTTTCTGACCTGGTTATTTGCTTGCATTATAGTCTTTGATTCTCACTCTACATTCTGGAATTGTTTTTCTGAATGTAAAATTCGTATTTTAAAGGCCTTATCCTAAATTGCAAAGTTCAGGTTGATTTCAGGAAAATAAAAACATTAAATAAAAATACTGAAAAAAAAAAAGATACTATCCTTTACATTTGCTCTGCTACTTGTTGAAGAGGGTTTTGTGCTCCTCAATGAGGAAGTTTTAGCTGTGTGTTTTGTGGTTAATCTATATGAAAATAGTGAAAAAAAGGTGGTTTACTTTGCTTGTTAGTTATTCTTTCTGAAAAAGTGAGACTGCCATTACACTATATATATATATGTATAGTAAGCCCTATGTTGATTTTCTGTCACAGTAAAATTGTGATTTGATAAATACTCGGGTTTTTGAATGTTTCATTAGAGATGTCGGAAGACACTTAATTTCTGCTCTGCCTACTGTTTGTCCGTTTCAGCAATGATCCTGCAATTACTTCACTTATTAGACACAAGGAATTCGATGAACTTCGTCACTGGCATTCTGGTAGACCTTTGTCTGAGGATTATGAGCGAGTACGGTGCACTGCTGATGGTAAGAAAAACTAACACAAAGCTCATGTGTCTGTTATGGCTAGCACAGTGTTGTAAAGATTACCATGGTTTTGGCGCTTCTTATTTCAGAAAATGTTTGCAACTGTAATAAATACTACTCAAACTAGAGCTACTGCAATAGCTAAATTATACTTAGACTGATGTTCCTGTGCATAACATAAATGCATTGTGTATAATCATAAATAGTCCTAACAATGACAACAGAAGGAGCACTTGTGGTCAGATGTTCATGATACATTCCTTTTTTGCTTGTGAAATGCTTCACAGATTTATATAAACAAACTGTATGTGCATGTGCAGTTTAATGTTTAAATACATAGTTTGAGTAATGCTTGGTAAGCATGTCCATACATATACAAAATCTGCTCTGATTTTTTTCACAGAATACACATAGCCAGTCTTAAAAAGAAAGAAGTAAAAGAAGTTGTTGCTGTGGTTTAATGCCAGCCAGGTACTAAGCATCACATGGCCACTTGCTCACTCCCCTTACCCGAGTGGGATGGAGGAGAGAATCGTAAGAGTGAAAGTGAGAAAACTTGTCAGTTGAGATAAAGACAGATTAATAGTTGAAGTAAAAACTGTGCACACAAACAAAGCAAAATGAGGATTTCATTCACTACATTTCAATAGGCAGGTGTTCAGGGCCATCTCTAAGGTAAGCAAGGCTCCATAATGTGTAATAGTTACCTGGGAAGACAAATCCCATCACTTGTCATCACAGTCTATTTGCTGGTGGGGCAGCGTGAGAAGCAGAAAAGGCCTTGATGCTGTGCAAGCACTGGTCACTAATAACTAAAGGCCCCTGTGCTATCAACACTGTTTCAATCACAAATCCAAGACATACCCCATACAAACTACTATGAAGTAGTTTAACTCTATCCCACTAAAACCAGCACAGAAGTAAACAGAAGTTGTTTGTATCACAATTCTTGATGTTATGCATTATAGTTTCCTTTAAGTTTTTTGCAGTTTGAGATACTAAGGAAAACAGACCATGGACTTAGTTTTGTTCTTAAATTTGCATATTTACATGAAATGAAGTATATGAGACTCTGTACCAGCAAGCACACAAACCCTTCTCTCAAGGTGTTGCCATCATCTATTGCTTCATAAAGTGAATTGAACTGTGGAAAACCTATGAGGAGTTGAGAAGTCATGGACTACTGTTGGTACAGCGCTTACAGTTTTTGTTCAGTGACATAGAAGCGTTTCCTGAATTGGTACTTGCACCACTTGAGCTATGAAACCAGGGTTACGTGTGCTCATTGTTTTTACTGGATGATTTTTTTGAATTCTTTTATGCATTATGATTTGAACAGGAAGTTTGGAGAATGTGACCTGCAGAATACTAGCTAAAGCACCTTCCGTAACTTTGGGGTTGGAAAGTTTATGTCCAATCCAGTTGAAGAGAGGGCTTTCCTCTCTTGTGCCTTGCATAAATATTCTGCTTGAGACGTGTCATCTCGGTTTTTCTTGTGAAAAGCAGAAAGATCTTCTAAAATGGGTCTTTATATTCGGAAACTGACTCATCGTTTTGATTTTAGGGCAGAGAGAAATACTTAGGCATGAGTGTGGAAGTAACCATGTGCTCAGTTCAGTATCTTCCAATGGCTGGCATATGTGTTCTTCCAGCAGCTTTATTTACGTTATGACAACAAACTCTTTCTTTTCCCATGGAAGAAGTCTCTTTCTGATCATTTGTATTGTCTTCTGAAGACACCTTCCTGTTTTCATGGACTATGAGAGAATCCTAGGCATTTTGCTCAATTGTAGTTTCCTTCCAGGCCTCCTGCTTATTAAGTTTTCCAATATTGTTAGTGTGTGCCCAGAGTAGTCTGAATTTGAATGTATTGCCTGTTTCTCAGATAATTCAGAGCATTCTTGGATTTCCATGAGACTTAGCAGCCAGCCTCTTTCAAAATGTGATTTTGGCCTTTAGGTCAATGAGGAATTTTCAGGAAATTTATCCATTACCTGGGTATCTTTTCCTGGAAATAGATTAGTCTGGAATTCTATCAGTATTGGGTTTTTTTTTAATCAGTTATGTCTGTTTGCAGCAAAATCCAAAGATCCAGAAGAAAGAAGACAAATACAAAAGTTACAGACTTTCCGTCACTTTTATGGAAGCACTTTGGAAGACAACCCTTCAAAACTTATTGTCCATCAAGAGGATGTGTCAGGGCATGCTAGTGCTGCTGTTAAAAAGACACAAAAAAAGCACGTGAGTATATTCAAGTATCTTTTTGGTATTATCCAGGAAAGGATTTTTACTACCTGAGTCATACAGCTGAAATTTTATATTCTGAATGCACTTGGAGGTCTCAGTTGGAGAAATTTAAATTGCCTTTGTACTTCAAATTTAATTAGCAAATTGGCAAAAGTACTTTTGTTCATAGTTAGGATTACTAGTGAGTGATGGTATTTTAACAGGCACAAAGAAATAAAAAAACCCAATAAATATGAACTCAGTCAAGGCTGATAGGTTTTGACTTACGGCCAGTATTATAATGTGGAGTGAAGGAAACTGAGTTTCTGAGAACTCAGAATTAAATTGGGGAGTTCCTGAATTTAATTTTCCTTTAAGAAACTATTGTGAAATACTGGAACAAACTTTATCAAATTAATTTTTTCCCTGCACTATTTGGAATTTTTTTCTGTGAAAGAGCCTGTAGATATTGAAAGTAATGCTTACTACAAGAACATTGTCAGACATCACAGGGTGTGTAGCATGTACTTCCATACTCACGAACAATACTCAGAAATAGTAATTTGAGTAATATTCCATAATAGACTGTACTATGGATTAGAGATTATAACCTGTTGAATTATCTGTAAAAGTCTGTAGATAAAATAACTTTGTTAACTTCAAATAAGTTTGATCTCTTAATTTTATTTAATTTATTGAAAAGCATCTCATTATGACCAGAATTGCCTTTACCTACGTATAAAATAAAAGTTTGAAATGTAACTACGAGGCATCTGCTATTTTATTTTTCCACACTTGTGCATTTTCATTCTTTTTGTGAAGCTTTGTACTGACCTAAAATAAAGCTTAAGGGAGCTCGTTTGAGCAACATGCATTGGGATTCAGAAATTACACTTCCTTCAAAATGAAGTACAATTTGAAACAGTTCCCAAACCACAATGTATCAAACAGATAAATTGAAAATTATAATCTACCTGCTGCGATTTGTGTTTATGGATCAGCTTTTTTTTTTTTTAGGTGATGCTTGCACACAGTGATGGTTAGTTCTAAACATCTTCATTTTATTGGATAGACAAGTAAAGCAGAAGCAATTGTAGAGGAAAACAACAGGCGACTGAAAATTAAAGAGGAAAATAAAGAACAGGAGCAATGGAAAGCCTTGTGTATACCGACTGTAAAGGAAATAGAAGCAAATCTGACTGTTGGAATAAATAAATTGGAGAAGTTTCTTGAGACCCTTAAAAGCAAATCTTTGAAGTTCAGCGTAGAAATGACAGGACTCTCTGCCTGTTTAAGAGTGTGGAAGAAACACTGCAAAGAGCAAGGTATGGCCAAACTCATGTTCAACTACCACTCCCTTTAAACAAGAGAATGAGCTACTTTGGACATTCTCAACTGGAATAAAGAAATGAAAATATAGCCCTGTTTCAGGAACATGCAAGGTGTTTTAAAGTAGTAACAGGCTCTGGTCCCCTTTTCTGATTTCAAGATCCCGTGAGTCAGCAGTAAAATATCCAGTTTGTTTATCTAGTTGTCTTTCAATGAAACTAATTTTTAAATTGTCATAAATGTGGTAGGACAGGTACGGTCTCTTCTGAAAGTACCATCAGAAGACTCAGATGATACAACTGACTCTCAAATAACTGTAGGCTTTTTATTCTTTTTTAAGGTAACACATCTAAAGATTTAAGCAAAGCTGTTGAAGTCATGAGGAGGATTCATATCCTCCTTGAAAAATATCAAGATCTCTTGGAGAAACCCCATCTACAACAGCTGGCCAAATATCTTAGGCTTCTTGGATTTGAGAATTTGGCATGCTCTCTACCTGGACAGGTGACTTCATAGACTAATGATTCTGTGGTAACTAGATCTGCAGTTGAATATCAATAGTGTTTTATTAAGTATTACATAGTGTGTAGAAGGTCTTTATTGAGCTTCTTTTATCTTGTATTGTACCGTAAGATTTGGAAACGTCTATTACTGCTTCAGATATTAATCTTTAGTTCCATGGATACATTTCTCTACTTAATGTGAGAGCTAGCTGGCACAATAGGCCACTTCCCCTTTAGTAAATAGAGCTTTAAACGGCTGCAAAAGATACTATTCAAAACATGCATCATGGTTAATTTGCTCTAGTTGTGCCTTTTGAGACCTCAGATATCTTTGAGAGGTATCTGCTGTTCGGCTTATCGCATCAGCTGAACGCTGCGTGTTTAAAAATAACCATTAAAAGCTAAGTGATGAGCATCTGTTCTCCGACAGGCCCAAGCGGGCTATTTTAGGAAAGAAAATCTTTGAGACTGAAGAGGTCGATGGAAACTTATCTATTTGCTGTTATGGTGTTACTGATCATCTCTGAAGGAAACACTTCCAGATCCTGAATGGCTTGATTGATTGTCCTTGTTACCACAGCTGAGAACACCAGTAGCTACACTGAATTTGGCTCTGAATTGTTTTCTCTAAGGATTGATCTAAGGATTGATGCTTTTCTGCATATTAGCAACGTGGTCACAAGCTGATTTAATGTTAAGAGCATTTGGATACCTTTGTGTGTAGATGAGAAGCGGTTAGGGAGAGAAGATGGTTAAAGTGGCTCTGAGGCAGAAGAGGGAAGATATAACTCTCAGCCTGCAGAAGATGGAGCCAATAGCTAAAGGAAGATCACAGCTAACTGTAAAACCAGTACCAGTCACTTCAGTGTCTTGTTTTTCAGGTACAGTAGAGTTAGGATTTTTTGGAAGCTTATTTCTGGAAAGTGTTTATCTTCCTTCCTTGAGGATCACGACTAAGAGGTTTGGGAAGTGATTGTTTTGTAAGAATTTTTCTGCCCTTGAAGAGTAGGTCTCTTTTTCCTATGTGAACTCAACTGTTTTATGGTGATTGTTTACTCTTGACTGCATAGTTATTGTAAGGGTGTTTGGTGCCCAAATAAACTGTATTACGTTTCAGGAAGTAGAACTGTAGGATCTGAGGATTTCAAAAGCTCTGTTGTAAAGGATTGTGGTGATAGAAGGGATATGTTGGCAAGTTCAATGTCTTACTTAGAAGGACTCTGGATCAGTCAGTGCGTTTTGGACCTGCTTTTGAACCTGCTTGTTTCTGATTATTACTTTTGCAAAGTTGGGGAAATTTTAGGAATGACTAAAATTTTCAGGAATAACTGAAGATACTTCTTTCAAGAAATTGAAGTTGAGAAATTTCCATCCTTTGACATAGTAAAAACTCAGCTGAACACAGCCCTGAGTGACCTGATCTAATTCTACCTGCTTCTAGTGGGTTGGACTAATTGACATCCCTGACAACCAAAATTATGTGGTTTTCGGATCTTCTGGTGTGTCTTGTAATGTGGAATGCTTTTCTTTACAGCTCTCAGAATCAGATGTTGTAACCAGCTGCGTGCATGAATGGTAAATCTGGTACATCTTAGAGTGTACAGGCATTTAAAATTTCAATGCTTTACTGAATTTAGGATCATCATTGGTCTTTGTATTGAATTTCCTTTAGCAACTGTGATTCATCTCACAAGCAGTCACTGCAGGATGAGCTTGGCCTGCTAGCCCGTTTTGTTAGGTCTTCTAAAAAAAAAAAACCAACAAACCACCACCAGTTATGGAAGATATATTATTTTTAGAATGTATTCTCCTTTGAAAAGATGTAAGTGTAACCCTGACACAAGGCTATATGGTGTAGATTTCTGCAAGAAATTATTTAAGAAAATCACATTTGCTTTCATGTTTTTCAAAGCTTACAGAGTTCCACAGAGCAAAATACATGCCAGTTTCTTCATCTTTTGCTAGCTTTCAAACCAACTTGAATTTTCATTTGACCTTATAGACTGGAGAAAGTAGTTATCACAAAAAAAGCAAGTATGCTGTTGAAGTGGGTCCAGCTCGCTTTCAGCTACAACACATGAATTACTACTTGCGCAGAGAAGAGAGAAACGATCCAGATCCCCGAGTGCAACATTTCATACCAGACACGTGGCAGGTAATGAGACACAAACCTTTTGCATCTAGTTAATGGAAACAGTCTTTGATTTTGAGGTGGTTGAGCAGCCTGGCCTAGTGGAAGGTGCT
The DNA here is from genome assembly GCA_013400375.1 of Thinocorus orbignyianus. NCBI lineage: Eukaryota > Metazoa > Chordata > Aves > Ciconiiformes > Thinocoridae > Thinocorus > Thinocorus orbignyianus. The sequence continues at coordinate 529,954 of VXBW01005307.1, forward strand.
GCTGCCCATGGCAGGGGAGTTGGAACGAGGTAATCTTTAAGGTGTCTTCCAACTCCAATCATTCTATGATTCCGACTATTATAGTGCAAGAAAAAAATTCTGCCTTGTGTAACATATGGAAGTTTATGGAACTAAATTATACTCTGCTGTTAACTGGTTTCATTTTTTGATTTGAAAATGTCTTGGTTTGGACCAAGAGTGTTCTGGCATCAGTATTTCAGAACAAATAATTGAGATAGACAAGGTATAATTTGTGGTTCCAGTTTTCCCCACTAAGAGAAAAGAATTCAGTCATAAAATGACTGGGTTAACTCTAATTGTCTGTAGCCTAAAATCGGTATCTAAACTCTACGTGCAAAAATAAGATATGGCACAGAGCTGGTTTACTCAAGAATGTGATGACATTTTGAATAACTGTTTTTCCCTTAGCGAGAGCTTCTTGATGCTGTAGATAATAATGAGTCTGCAGTGATTGTTGCTCCCACTTCATCAGGAAAGACGTACGCATCGTACTATTGCATGGAAAAAGTTCTGAAAACAAGCAATGATGGAGTAGTTGTGTATGTTGCTCCTACAAAGGTAAGGCTACATCCTACTACATATTCTCTGCATATGGCCATGATATTTCTCAGTATGATTCTGAAGCTGTTTGGGGTAAATTGTTACACAAATTTAGTTGGTATATTGATTTTTTTTTTTTTATTAGAAACAAAATCTTTACATTCTGTTTTACATTCACATTTATTAAAAACAGCGTGTTTACAAAAAAAAAATCTTCAAAATATTTAAGCTCATGTAGAGTTTTTATCTATTAGTATCTGTATGGCTAATTTAAGGTCAGAAACACTGACATATACAAAAGTGCTGTAAATAGTGTGTTAAGTAAATGGTGAGAGTACCAAAAGCCTACCAACATGGTGAAAATAATATTAGAACGGAATAATAACCAAGGAAGTAGTCTTTTTCTAATTGAATTCACTGTTTGCTACTTCAGGAGAAAAATTTGTGAAACTCTAGGCAGTGGGTATTTTTTTTTTTTAGTGAGAGCACTGTCATAATAGTTAAAAACTGGCTTAAGTGCTGACAGATGATGTTTTGACTTCTTCCAAAACTTATTTTAATGTTCAGTAATATATTTTTTAATATTGAATTACATGTGCTGTTATTCAATACCAGTTTCTATGGATTGTTTTCTATAACTAAAATCAAATTTCTGTGGTTATACTCATGTTGGGCACCAAAATCATCTTTTCATTTGAGTATCGGTCTGGATGCAGAAATGTATTTTATACCTGTAGCCCCAGGACTTTGAGATCATTAAAGTGCAGTAATGATGTGATTTTTTTTTTTTTTTTTAATTTAACTACCTTGCAAACAATTAAGATACAGAATTAATATGGTATAACTGACTTTACACAACACTAAATTTCTTTGAAAGCATTTTACTGTAATTAAAAATCAAGTTAACATTGTTGACAGTCTAGACTTAATAGTACATTACATAGTTCATTGTAGTCTAGTACAGTAATATCGATGCCAAAATGGAATGGTTTTATATGTTGGTATATCATATGCCTTTAGACATACACTGTCCAGTTTTGCTAATGACCTGCTTTATTTAAGGCCCTTGTAAATCAGGTGGTGGGAACTATATACAGTCGATTCACCAAGAAACTTCCTGATGGATTGGTGGTGTGTGGAGTGTTCACACGAGATTATCGCCATGATGTCATGAACTCTCAGGTATGTTTTTAGGGGTGTTTTAACACATGATAATAATGACTTCTGTATTCCATCTGGCTTCTGAAAATACAAAGTTCGGGAAAAATCTAAGCATACCTGGACTGCTTGCCATAAACTTTCAGTCTATGGCATACAAAAGTACCTATTCATCCTTAGGGGAAGTGCAGTTGATTACTGGCTCTGGTTAGAAGAAAAGATATTAAACTCTGCTGCCAGCATTCAACAAATGCCTTACAGAAGTCCAGGTAGAGTACATCAGTAGTTCTTCCCTTGTTTACTGATGTAGTCACTCCATCACAGAAGGCCACTAGTGGGTCTCTCTTGTAGTGGGAAGCCCAGAACTGCACACAGGAGTCAGGTGTGGCTTCATCAGTGCTGAATGGAGGGGAAGGATTCCCTGCCTTGATTTGTTGGCAACATTGCTCCTAATACAACTCAGGATGCCATTAACCTTTTTTGCCACAAGGGCACGTTGCTGCCTTCTGTTCAACTTGCTGTCCATTGGGACCCTCAGGTTCTTTTCCACAGAGTTACTTCCCAGCTGGACGGCCCCCAGCATACACTGATGCATAGGGTGGTTCCTCCTCAGGTGCCGGACTTTGTCTGTCTCCCTCTTGAGCCTTGTGAGGTTCATATTAATCGATTTCTCCAGCCTGTCTAGGTCTCTCTAGATGGCAGCATGGCTCTCTGGTGTATCAGCCACTCCTCCCAGTTTGGTATCATCAGCAAACTTAATGATGAAAATAATGCTGAACAAATCTTTCTTCTTAGATACTAGTGACCGTGCCTCAATGTTTAGAAATCTTGATGCTGTCTCCTCGTTGCCAGAAATGGACCAAACGGATACAATATGTTATATTTGATGAGGTAGGCATCTATTAATAGTAACCGATTTAACAGATACGTGGAAAATCTTGACCGGAAGTGCCAGTGACTCATCTTTTCATTACATACATTATTGCTAGTAAAAAACCCCAACTTTCGTAAATATTATTTTAGACTTAACTTGCTTCTTCCTGTTTATTGATAGCGTTTATTTACTCCAGTGAAAGAACTTAAAACATTGTTAGTCCTCAAGAGGACATACAGTTCAAACAAAGCTACCGGGAACTTTTTTATTTCCCTCAAGCCGGTTAATTGAAAAACTAAAAGTAATCACTGTAGTCTGTGTGGCACAAATAGAGCATTCTAGACTGGGATCATACACGTTTAACATGATATGGGATTTGTCAGTCTTTCCAGGGAAAGTCAGTGATTAATTTTGCTAAATTTAACATTCTTATTGTATTCTTTCTTTTATATAGAATGAATTGCTAATGGTACCAGTAAGTATCTATGATACAAACAGTGAATGCAGTATTGAAATTTTGACTAATTTTCCATCCAGTGAAGTCTGGATAGAAGAACTTATTGGATGTTTGGTTTGGAAATTGTTGTCATTTACTATAACATAAGAATTACTTCAGTACTGATCTTGCCAAACGTTGGATTTTTGCAAAACACAAACAAATTCCTGTTATGTAGGTGCTTTGATAAGGAACTTTTTTTTTTTATCTTTTTTTTTTCTGAAAAATGTAGGTGCATTGTCTTGGCGGTGAAATTGGAGCAGAGATTTGGGAGCATCTTCTGGTAACAATTCGGTGTCCATTTTTGGCACTCTCTGCTACTGTCAGTAACCCAGAACACCTAACTGAGTATGTGTGGAATTTTCTTGCTCACAAGAGAATATTTAAGCTGAATATGAATATAAGCTGTTTTAGATAAAGAGGTCAATTACTATTTGGAGGCAGCTGATTTGGAGTTATACCTATTATGCTTACCTGCACTCTTCCAGTTGATGTAAAACAATACTGTAGCACTTAATTCTGTAACAGACACTACTATTCTTTCAGACCTTATAACCGAGCTGTGCAGAGGAATTTAGGAAGCTTTTATAGCTGTTTGAATTGCCAAATCCTGATAAGAACACTTGACTGTCATCAGTTAGAAAAGATACCTGTGCTGTGTTTATGTATATAATGGTGCTACTTCACGTATTTCATTTGCGCTCTGGGATAAGCTGGAGAAAATTGCACTGAAGATGGTGAGAGGGCTCTGAAAATTCTAGAGGAGAAATTGAGCAGCTGTAGCAATTTTCTTAAAGTATTTTTACAACTCTTATTTTATTCTTGCACTGTAGGTGGTTACGATCTGTGAAAAGCTATTGGCACCTTGCTGATAAAAGATTAAAAGGAAGCTCTTCAAATTCTGAAAAGAGCTTTACAAGAAAATATAAAGGGAAATCTGAAGTACAACAACAAAAGAAATCCTATCGTGTTAGACTAGGTATGTATGAAAATATTTTGTAATTAAAAAATAAATTTCAGTGTTATTTCTGCTATTTCTTTAATGTTGATGTGTGAACTTAAGCGTATTTTGTTCTGGTTTTCTTTTAAATAAATGCAAATCTTGCAGGATTAAGTACTTGCTTTTTAAAACAACCAAGTGCCTCATGACAGCATTTTTTTTCCTTTACAGTCTTGTATGAAGAGAGATACAATGATTTGGAAAAGTATGTGTGTTCTCTAAAGGGCAGTAATTGTATCATTGAACATTGTCATCCATGTGCTACATTAACCGTCAGTCAGGTAAGCATAATACTGGTGTTAATGTTGTTTAGCAACTGTTACGTTTAGGCAAGATGGATTCCATCAAAACGATTCATTTATTTTTCTTATGTTTAAACTTCTTGCAGATTGAGAACTATGGTATTCCTTCAGATCTTTCTCTGTCTCCACGAGAAAGTATCCAGCTTTATGACACTATGGTAAAAGTCTGGCCAAAGTGGCCAAGGGCACAGGTGTGTATACACAGATGTGGGTAAAATATATCAAAATAAGCAGATAACAAAGTACAGCAATGTTTTATATTAGCGTTGTCTTCCAGGAGCTAGATCCTGAGGAGTATGTGTCTTTCAAGAATAAAGTAGTAATAAAAAAGCCAGATGTGAGGAAATATGAACAGGAACTGAAGAAAGAACTAAGCAAATGGATTGCACTTGGCCAAAGACAGAAGGTAACTATTTTACAGGCTGCTTTCTAAGATTGTGTGCAGGTTTAAAATATTAATAATTATATTTAGTAATATAATTATGAGAGTTTCTCCTCCCATAATTATTATTTATTAGGCTTGAGTACTCTTGAATTTGAAAGACAAGCACTACTATTTGTGGCAATTTCCCTAAGCATTTTCAAGGTAACGTTTTCACAAGTTTCTCTTGGAGTCAAACTTCTGATACTGCCGTGAGATTTCAGTTCCTGGTTCCTTTGGGTACATCCTACAGTTAGTGAGAATGTTGTACCGTTGCTCTGCTTTTATAGTCTACCTCATTTTTGCAGCTCATCTGGAACCTGCTGTGTAACCATAGACAGTATGTACATTTCCATATTAAAGATATAAAGTAAAGCAATGAGCAGAAAATCAAGTCCTTGATTCCAGGCCCCCTATTCCTATGTCATAAAAAGGAATACGAAGAGGTGGTGTATTGATAGCAAGGGTAAAATAAAGAACATTTGGGGAAAAAAAAAATTCTTGAAATATGACACTTAAATGTGAAAATATATCATAATGAGCATGTTAGCGATACTTCATTATTTGCACAGTGATGGTAGCCATAAATGCTACAACAATTTGCATTTTGAGCTCTTACCGAAGTCAGTTGATATCTTGCAGACCTTTCAGTCTAAGTCACTACTGCAGTTCTGAACGATCTAAAAAATTTGAGCTGATAGAAGTTTACACAGGAAAATTGAGTCTTCATATTTATTAATGTCTGGCCGGAAGTTTCTGCCATTCACATCTCCACAATGATACTACTTTGGTCAGGTGAATTTACTACTGGAGCATCTTAAACCAAGACCTCTGGATTGCTCAGGAAAGGAAAAGTGGAAGCATTTTGCCAGCTTTGTTGAGAAATTACGTGAGATGGATAAGTTGCCTGCCATATTTTTTATGTAAGTATTTATATCCCATGTATTTTATGTGTATTGCCTGTATTCAGATTAATGGCTTTTAGAGATAAGCTTTGATATCATAGAATCATAGAATAGTTAAAATTGGAAGGGACCTTAAAGATCATCAAGTTCCAACTCCCCTGCCATGGGCAGGGACACCTCTCACTAGAGCTGGTTGCTCAAAGCCCCATCCAGCCTGGCTTTAAACATTTCCAGGGATAGGGCATCAACAACTTCCCTGGGCAACCTGTTCCAGTGCCTCACCACCCTCACAGGAAAGAACTTCTTCCTAATATCTAATCTAAATTTCCCCTCTTCCAATTTAAAACCCTTACCCCTCAACCTGTCACTAGACTTCCTGACAAAGAGTCCCTCCCCAGCTCTCCTGTAGGCTCCCTTCAGATGCTGGAAGGCTGCTATCAGGTCTCCCTGGAGCCTTCTCCAGGCTGAACAGCCCCCAGCATTCTCAGCCTGTCCTCATAGGAGAGGGACTCCATCCCTCTAATCATCTTGGTGGCCCTGCGCTGGACCTGTTCCAACAGTTCGATGTCCTTTCTATATTGAGGACTTCAGAACTGGACGCAGTGCTCCAGGTGGGGTCTCACAAGCTCAGAGTAGAGGGGGAGAATCACTGCCTGTGACCTGCTGCTCACACTTCTTTTGATGCAACCCAGGATACGGTTGGCTTTCTGGTCTGCCAGCACGCACTGCTGCTGGCTTGACAAATGCCATTTATATGATATTTGTTACCTTTGCTATAGAACAAAGCAAGTAGAGCCCTACAGGCTCTACCACCCCACTAAAAGTTTAGCTGAAATAAAACTGGGAGCATTTACTTACTGTGTGGAAAGGGTAGAATCCATGAATTATGTCTGAGAAAAAGGCAAGAAACTGAATCACATTGAAATGAGGGTCAGATTATCATTTCTGTGCCACAGTGTAGTCAGTAAAACTAGTGGAAAGTGTATGCTCTTTGTTTAGAGGTAGAAATGATGTACGCAGGGGCAGATTTGCTAGTGAAAGAGTGGAATAGGTTCTATTAATGTGTGCGTTCATCACAGTGATGGTTCCACTGCATAGCCTCTGAAATCTCATTTTATGTCCAATGACATGCATCAATCAACCTGTTCTGCATATATGTGAGATGTAATTGTGTAACATCAGACATATACAACTTTGAGCCTCCTGACAATATTGTCAGTGATACTGGTAATATTGGTAAAGTAGGAATGTACCTCAATGCAGGGTTTTGGTAGTAAAAAGAAGCTGCTTATCAAAAAAAGAGTTGTCTAGTGCATATTGTCACTGTAATAAAGAATAGTAACAATCATGAAAAAATTGAATGTTTTCTCATCTCAGTACAAAGCTTTTCCTTTCCTTACATTGGACACTTTGACGGTTTAGGGGTATAATGCTCACTGCTGTTTTAGTTCTCATGTGCTTGATGCTGATAAAAAGGTATTTCTGAAAGAACTCTTGAAAAAAACAAGCAAAAAGTGAATATACATACTGATGGCTCATCCCAAATTACTCTAGTTGCTGGTAAATCATTCCTTTTTCCTTTTCTCAGTGACAGTCTAGTTGTAAATTAATCTTATGTCTGATTTCAAGGTGAAGCTGGCAGTTCTGAAAAGGATTCTTAGAGATTTGTAATTCCCTCAAATAAGGAATAATTTCAGGGCTGCTCTTTGAACGGTAACATCATTTTGGGGCACTCAGTAGGAAGTTCCAAGGTACTTCTCCTTTGGTGAGATGGATAAGTGCCGCCTTCTTATCTACCCTGGAAGGACGGGTCCTTAGAAATTCTTGGTGACTTGTGGCTCTGATAAGAGACTGTGAGTAGACTATGAATACCCTAGACAGTTGATAAATGATCATGATGAGACAAGAACACATTCCAGACCAATGAACTTGGAGGCAGAACTTAGTGCTACCAAGCTGGGGGATGAGACACAGAAATCTGTTATCCAAGGGTCTTTTAAGGCACAAGAGTAGTGTAACAGCACTTGACAGACCTCCTCAGTGTCTTTGTAGTCAGACAAGAGACAAGAGTCAGACAGGTAAAAAATTTAAAAATCTTTGTAGTTAAATATCCCAGTCCTGAGAAAGGGTGATAGAGATGAAGGGGATGAATAGTCCTCCCAAGTAATAGTCAATGATTTGAAGTAATAGACTGATGTTTATGCTTCATTGGTGCTGGTAAGCTTTTTCTCCCTAAGCCACTATTGATGAATAGGATTGCAAAGCAGTCATCCTGTATGGTGTTACTTTAGCATAGAATTAATGGAAATTCCTGAGAGAGTAGGTATCAGAGCTGTAGAAGCCAAATTGCTGTTGCAGCCATTGATGGTAGAGAAAAAACAGTACATAGTCTGTTTTTCTTTTCTTAGAGGCACCAAGGAAGACAAGGCTGGCACCACTTCAGTACTCATTATGGCTGAATAAACTCGGTGTCAGGGAGAAGTTAGATAATTCAGTCTGAAGTTCACAGAGGGAGAAACCCCAGTAAATTGCAAATGACTGTTATTGAGCTCTGTCATCTGTGAAGATCTGAAAATCTTAACTTAAGGAGAGGTTACATCCAAGCCTTAAAATCTGTGTTTGGTCTTTCTGGTTAAAAGAATGAAGTCCTTCAATTTTTGCTCCTGTTCTTGGTGGCTGGCAGATTTGAATGACTTGTGACTATACTAATGGAAGAGGATGTAACCTTACCATGTGCTGCGAATACTTCGTATGGGATGAACTAACACAATCTGCCTACTGCAACAAGAATGAAAAAAAATACTTTTTCCAGAGTGAAGTTGGAGAATTCTTCACCCCAGTTAAACTCTAAATAGTCCAATACTGAAAAACCTATGAAGAACAACTATGTAGAACACCAAGAAAGGCAGGCACTGATTCTTAACTGGGTAGTTAAGTAGAATTAAAATGACTAAAGCTGTGATTTGCTTTATCTGTATGTCTGAGCGTCCATTTTAGGGAAAGGTAAAGTTGAGCAACTTTTATAGATAATTTATTGGCAGAAACATTCTACCATTCAGTTTTGGAATAATATCAGTTTGAAAGTGAATGCAGACTATGATCTGGAGATGGAATATGGATAGGCTCCTAATTATTAGATTCTGACTATTGTCAGATGATAAGCCTCACTGAATATTCTTGTAACAGCATTACACATAAATAAAAACTCTATTAGTGTTCACCTAACTGATGTATAACATGTTCTATTTACTTTTTACTATTTACTATTTACTTTAAGATTTGATGTGGATTCAGTGGAATGTGCAGCCAAGAGCATACTCCTCAGTTTGCTGAATAAACAAAAAAGTGAACAAGAGCCTGATGCTGAGAATGAAAAACAATGTTTAAGGGATGAACTAAGAAAAGTGAATAAACGCATAACAAAATTGAACCCCCAGTAAGTATGATAACTATACATTATTAAAACACTTACATATTATGACAGAGCATAATTTTGTGACAACTTATTTCTGGGAAATATACCTTACAGCAGCACATTCATCCAGCTGCAGTGTAACGGTTCCTGCTCCCTTTTGTGCCCTAGCAACTCATACAGAGAGAGCAGCTACACGGCAGGTAACCATCAGCAATACCTAGTGCAAAGTCAAGCAGCAGGAAGATACCTGTGTTGCTGACGTCACGTAAGGTGCTGGCACTACAGTGTAAGAATCAAAGAGAGAGACCTGAGTATGTGAGATTGGTCATTTTGGAGTAATTCACTACTGAGATATCAAGATGTCAGACTAGCTCTTTCTCCAAACAGCAACTTTTGTCATGCATCTCTCAAAAATGGTGTGGTATCTGACTCTTATGCTGGGTCAGCCACTGTGGGAGAGTATGTTCATAGTTTAGCCTCACCATGGCTGGTTTCAGTGGTGGTTTTCTGAAGTAAGGGTTCACCTGGCTGGTGAGATGTTCTTTGAGTATTTCTCAGCCTTTTACTTGGATTCTGCTGTGTTTGTTTTCTCCTTAAGCTTGAATTTTCTTATTTTGTGTTGGGTTGCAAATTTTGGTAGGGCATTTTGCAATGAAATGTGACTACAGTTATCAGGGTTGTCAGCAACATAAACCATCATGATTTTACCCTCCTAATTATGGCAATTTACAGTGCATTCTTTGGACATAATATCACAAAAGAATGAACTTAGATAACTTAATTAAGCAACGGATGAGAACTTGACAATCCAGTAGGTATTGACACATATCTAGACATTGATGTAGCTTAAAAATCTGCTCCTAAATAGTTTTCCCTCAACTCTCTTCAAATCCGGTCCTAAATACTTACAATGCATGTCATTATTGGCACTAAGTCAGTCCCATTTCTCTTTCATGTTTAAGTCTGCTACTGTGCAATCTTGGTAGCTTAGTAATTTGCCAAATGGGGTACTTAGAGTTGCCATCTTCATCTTCTTTCGTTTTTGTATATCACCATAATTCCTCCTCTTTATATCACCCAGAGTCACGTGCAGCTTTGCATACAAGCCATGGTAAAAGGAAGCTGTTAGGATTATCAGTAAATTTACATTAACAGATCTACCTACATGTCTGAGCCTACAACTTGAAAGGTGATAAGTCTGTATCTTCCAGTGCCCAAAGAATATTTTCAAATCACTAAATGAATGTTAATTACAGAAATAATATTTTTAACTGTATATTGGGTACAGGGATACCAAAAAGATGAGCCCCAGCAAAATGGACAGCATGAACTATCTTTTGGCTACAAAACAACAGTTAGAAAGACGACTTAAAAGGCTAACTGATATCCCACCGACATGTAGTTATGCTGATCCTAAAGCAGTGAATGGAGATGTAAGTAATTCACTGATAATTGTAACAGGGTTTTCATTTTGTGTGTCTAAAATGCGTGGATTTATGCATAAATACCCAGAAAGCATAAAATCTGTCCTGCAGTTGTACTTTATAGCAGGAAAGATTTGACTTCATGAAACATTCTGAGTATTTCCATTTAAATTTGGTTCCAGGTATCAGCCTTAGATAACTTTATTTTGAAGATGTACGGACAGTGTTCATTCTGCTAAATAAAAAGATGTTGACTTGTCCTTGTGATAGGAGTCCTGGGACTTAGACTACAATTAATTCATTTCCATGAACTATCAGCAATATAATTATTTTACTTGTTAGTTCAGATTTTGGACTCCTATTTTCCTGACTGAGTCATTAGCGTAGACTATATGGCACCTCTGTGTGCTTATCAAAACATTTCTAAGCCATTCATATCATGTAAAAATGCTAAGTTAAAGTTCTTGCTCTAAGCTTAAAAGCTCTAAATGTTCTAGTCCTCATAAAGCAAAATTTTCCATGCCCTTCAATGTTTTTATGCCCCCTGAGAAAAGAACACTTGAAAAAGGCACTGAAAATCTGCGGATGTCCATCAGAAATATTAATGCATGTATTCGTATACAAATAATTACAGAATAACTTACAAAAGAGGTTTATATGGTGTATTTTCCAGCAGTAGCATGGAACTGTGCCAGTTGAGATCCAGAAGATTCCCTCTGGTCTAAACTTCCTGAAACATGACTGTGATTTATATAGCTGTCTCTTCATGGCTGTTTTTTGTTTGTTCGTTTGTTTGGGTTTTTGTTGGGCTTTTTGTTTGTTTGTTTTTTGTTTGTTTTTTTTTTTTTAAGTAAAAAAATTACTTGTGGTATATAGGTGTTCAAAATCTTGAACTGTCTTGATAATACTCTCTACTTTTTGTGATGTATCTTGAAAGAGAAGAAAATTCTGTGTATTGCAACCGAGCTTGAAAATTCTCATGATTCCTTATCCTGGGACCTTGGGATCCCAATGGCATTTTTGGACTGCTGTCAGCCAGCATGGAAGGAATGTTGCTTCCCACAGTTGCACATGGGTAAAGGCAGTGAAGAAGTTACTTGGACACTGGAAGAGATGACACTTAGCTGTAGAGTGGAGTTCAGAAAACACTGGAAAAGCTAAATTCAGTGCTATTTCTGAGTCTGGGAAAGAAAAGCTTCCAAGATGAGACGGTGGTATGGAACAGGGATGATAACCAGGAGCAAAAGAGTATAAACTTCACAAAGCTACTTAGGAATTTGTTCTGTAATAGTGGCTCGCAGTACATAGGTATGAGGCCATGCTTTGAGTAGGAAAGTCATGACTATGCAGGCTTGTCATGTCTGGTTGCATCCAGCACCACACTATGGCAACTGGCATTTGTTGCAAAGGTAAAAAAACCTGATAGTGTATAGAAGTATATTGTAAAACCTGGATTTCTTGTCATAGTGGAGCTACTGATGGTAGACATCCAATTATACACTTTGGGCGTCAGGTTCACTGAAGATCAGAAACAGCTGTAATTCCCTGTAGTGCTCAGAATTTTATCAGATGGGACTTTTTTTTTTTTTTTTTTCATTAACAACACCTAGCTGTGTTTAATACTTGACATGTCTTTCTATTTGTAGACTTTGAGGAAGATTTTTCATCGACTTAGGTTTGAGAGAAGAGGCTACCTGCAGCAAATGATGGCACTGAGGGGCATTGGGTATCATCATGCATCTATGAATGCCAAGGAAAGACAAGTAGTGGAGATGCTTTTCAGGATGGGGTACATCAAGGTTGGTTCACTAGGATAAGTTCTATTTTTTTTTTATTATTTTTTTATTATTTTTTGTTTCTCCATATATTTAATTATAATCTCCATATACTTAATGAAGAAAAATAGTGTACATTTCACCAGAGGTGAAGTGCATTGCATTGACTTGTCATGCTTATTTACAGAATGTTGACCTGAAGGTTTCCAAATAAATACAATAAACTAAGTGAACTGATAGCTGTAACTTTAAAATGGATAACTCTACTTCTAACTAAGAGTTTCTATCTTTCAGATGAATTTATCATAGAATTATAGAATCATTTAGGTTGGAAAAGACTTTTAAGATTGGGTCCAATGTAAGCCTAACACTGCCAAGCTCATGACTAAACCATGCCTCTAAGCACCGTATCTAAGTGTCCTTTAAATATCTCCAGTGATTCAACCACTTCCCCTTGTAGCCTGTTCCAATGCTTGACAACCCTTTTGGTGAAGAAATTTTCCCTAATATCCCATCTAAAATTCTGCTGGCACAACTAAAGGTTGTTTCTTCTTCTAACACCTGTTACCTCTCCTATCTCCTGTCACCCGGGAGAAGAGACCAAACCCCACCTCACTGCAACCTCTTTTCAGGTACTTGTAGAGGGTGACAAAGTCTCCCCTCCGCCTCCTTTCCTCCAGGCTGAACAGCTCCAGTTCCCTCAGCCACTTCTCAGAATCCTTGTTCTCCAGATCCCTCACCAGCTGTGTTGCCCTTCTCTGAACACACTCCAGCACAATAATATCTTTCTTGGGGGTCCTGAAACTGAACACAGTATTCTAAGTGCAATCTCACCAGTGCTGAGTATAGGGTGATCATTTACTTCCTTCTGCTGGCCACACAATATCTGATACAAGCTGGAATGCACCTGGGAACACTGCTGGCTTATATTCAGACAGCTGTTGACCAACACCCTCAGGTCCTTTTCCTCTGAGCAGCTTTGCAGGCACTCTTCCCCAAGCCTGTAGTGCTGCATGGAGTGGTTGTGACCCAAGTGCAGGACCCAGTACTTGGCCTTGTTGAACTTCGTACCATTGGCCTTGGCCCACTGATCTAGCCTGTCCAGATCCCTCTGCAGAGCCTTCCTACCCTCTAGTAGATCAACACTCCCACCCAACTTGGTTTTGTCTGCAAACTTATTGAGGGTGCGTGTGATCCCCTTGTCCAGATCATTGATAAAGATGTTAAAGAGGACTCGCCCAGTGCTGAGCCCTGGGAAACGTCATCTGTGACTGGCTGCCAACTGGATTTTTACACCATTCATGACAACTCCTTGGGCCCAGCCATGCACCCGGGATGTTTTTACCTGTGAGCAGCCAGTTTCTCCAGAACACCGTGGGAAACTGTCAAAGGCTTTACTGAAGTCTAGGTAGACAACAGCCACAGCCTCTCCCTTGTCCCTTAACTGGGTCACCTGTCATACAAGGAGATTAGGTTAGTCAAGCAGGACTTGCCTTTCATAAATCCATGCTGACTGGGCCTGGTCATCTGGTTGTCCTGTACATGCTATGCGATGGCACTCAAGATTATCTGCTCTATAACCTGCCTGTACTTCCCCAGATCTGCCTTCCAGCCTTTCTTGTAGGTGGGTGTCACATCTACTAACTTCTGGTCAACTGGGACCCTTCCCAGTTAGCCAGGGCTGCTGATAACTGATGGAAAGTGGCATGCTGAGCACTTGTGCCAGTTCCCTCAGTACTCTCGGGTGGATTCCATCTGGTCGCATGAACTTGTGTGTGTTTAAGTGGTGTACCAGGTCACTAACCCTTTCCCCTTGCTCCCCATCTCTGTCATCCAGCTCAAAGGTCTGGATACCCAGGTAACAACTCATCTTGCTTAATACCTTCTTTGCTTCAGTCTTTGAGAGTACCTCAGCCTTTGTCACTCTGTTTCCCCGTAGCCCTCCCTTTGTTTTAATGTATTTATGGAAACATTTTTTTACTGTCTTTTAATGCATCAGCCAACTCAATGTTTTTTAATTAAATGAACTGTATAGTATTATGATATTTTGTACTGTCTTCATGGTATATTTCCATTTGTGTTCCATAAAGGATGCGGTATAAACTTTCAGGATGGAAAAGTTTAATATACATATGTAATAGCTACATGAACTACACTGAAGAGTGAAATTCTTGTATGCTCATGCCTCTATTAAATTAATCAGATTAAAGTTTAGCTGTATGAAAACCGATCGTAACATTCCTGTTGATTTATGTTGGGTATTACAGGTGGTGTTTCTAAACTGGATATTACCATTTCGGATAGATATATTAATGTTTCATATTTTATAGGTAGTCACAGCTACTTCAACACTGGCGCTAGGAATCAACATGCCATGCAAATCTGTTGTTTTTGCTGAAGATTCTGTCTTTTTAGATGCACTACAATATAGACAGGTATGGAAATAGAACACCTACTTGTTATTATAAGAACAGTACATGTGTGGCTGTCATCATATGCAAAATGTAATTTCTTTGACATGTACTTCTGGGTGCATTCTGAGTTTTAGTTGTTCATTGTGGTGACAATAATAGTTTTAGCTATAGTGGTTTTCATTAATGTTTCAGAGCTGGCAGCCCACAAATAATGTATGTAGTCAAAAGACCTTTTTCAGCAACGCAAGAATTACAATTGCTCATATAGGCCAGATACAGCTGGTGGTATCACCTGGCAGGTAGCTCTCGTGTGTTAAGAGTGAAAGTGGATCTGCGCAGTAACCAGACCTAAGTGCATCTCCCTTGTGCTGCACATAAATGGTATGACTCCAGCTTCATCACATCATCTGGTACCAGTGCTGGGTCCCTACAACAGCCCTGACCAAGAACAGATGATCCAAGCAAGGGAATACACCCTGAGGCAGCTTCTCCCTACTCCGTATTCATATTCCCCGCTCTTTATTCATACGGAGACTGCCTCTGCCCCCAGTCTAGCCAGAAATAATTCAGAGCTAAATGTGAGTTGAAAATAAAGCTGGTGTATGGGTGTACATTAAGTTAAAACCTACCTTGAAAACATAAATGTTAAAAAAGACATGTTAGAAAATATAATTATCCTGGCCAGTGTTTAGGTCTTCTGTCAAATTTGGAAGTTTGTATTTTAAAAAGTAAATAAACCCACCACATTTGCAAACCAGCTATATTTAAGGTACAACATATTTTGCACACGACATTTTGATAAATCTCCATAAATGCTTCATTGAGAGTATATAGATGGTAGCAGCATATACAACTTCAATATGTTTTGCTTAAAATTAATAATTAATAATTTTAATAATATAATTAATAAATATTTTATTCTTAGATGTCAGGACGAGCTGGAAGACGAGGACAAGATTTGATTGGAAATGTGTTCTTCTATGACATTCCACTGCCCAAAGTTGAAAGGCTTATCAAATCAAATGTACCTGAGCTGAAAGGCCAATTTCCTCTGACTATTACCTTAATATTGAGACTCATGCTGTTGGCTGCAAAGGCTGATGACAAAGAAGATGCCAGAGCAAAGGTGTAATATTTTTTTTCTTGATAGCAATTGAAATCATACTGTCTCTTTAACATAAGCAGAAAGTTCTGCACTTCAGAAGTAAGCAACCTGCCTCCAAATGAAATTGCAGGCTGCTATTAGTACCTGTACTGCCATTTCTGCAGTGTTGGACTGTCCGTTTCCATGCATTTACTTGTAATATCATCATCAGCAAGAATGCTACTGGCTGGAAGGTATTTTTACTGACTCCTTGCTCTCTGCAATATTTCCATTAACTTAGAGAATCAGAAAGTCTTCCAATATTTAATATTTCAGCTTTATTTGAGGAAAAGATGTGAACCTTAAATTCCACAAGGAAGAGGGGAGCTATGAAAAAACTATGAGAAAATTCTATTGCTCATATGTTTAAATCTACATACTAGCTCTCTAGAATCAAAGAATTCTTATTCTTGCCATTTAGTGCAGTGATTTAAGTGAAAAACTCATGACCATGATGACAAATTAGTCAGAGATTTCCTCTTGTAATTATTAAAGAATTCTTACCTCCAGCTGGTCTGGTTTTTGCATCCACTTCAGCATGTAGACATCCACTTTTGAGGACTCACTAAATAAACTCAGACGTGTTGTCTTAAGATAACAAAATAAATTGGTAAAATTCAGTGTTAAATACTCAGATATTAAAATGACATTAATATGTAAGGAATAATTTCAAAACTTCCTGCTTTCACTTAAATGATATTTAAATCCTTGTCATGTAGATCTATATATGAATTTCATGTAATTAACTTTAAATTTAGAAAATGCACACGCATCTGGCAGACACACAATGGATGTTTTCACAAGCATTTCCAGGAGTTAGGCATTCAATTTAAATAAAAATACAATGTAATCCTCACCCAGTATTTTTTACCCTGAAAATCAAGTGATGAAACAGAGCATAAAAACTGGATATTGAATTTCCCTGCTTGTTACAGTATCAGTCCCTTGGATTTCTAATTCTATCTTTTTCTTTTCTCCTATTTGTTTGACCAGGCAGTGTCAGTGTTGAAGCACCCACTGATGGCATTCAGAAAAGAAAGATATGCTGAAATATTAAAACTTTATTTTATATTTTCCTTGCAATTTCTTGTCAAAGAGGTAAGTTATAACTTGTTCTTGTAAGGGGTAGTTCTTCTTAAATCTACAGATTCTCATTCGTTTGTGTTAGTATGCTTTCATTTAAAGAACCACCATATTTTATGTTCCATAGCAACAGGCTATTTCTTTTTGTTAGAAAAAAAATTCCAGGAAACATATATTTAGAGTGCTTTAAGTTTGAGGTTAATTTTGAGCTACTTATGTTATGAAATAAATTCAATGAGGAAAGTCTTACGGTATGGTTTCTATGATTACAAAGTGATAAACAAATTAAGAGTTGTGCATCTATATTGTATATGAAGATGCATGCGTGTGAAATGATAGTTTAAAACATAAATGATTTCCAAAATGCTGGGAGAAATTCTATTTCTAACAAAAATGTAGGAAGTAGGTCTGAGTGAAAATTAGCGGTGTACATATCCATAGTAATAGTCTCAATTTGGGTATAATTTTGGAAAATGTTTATACATTACTCCATTTTGATTTACAGCCCAGAACTACAGAGAATAAGAAACACCAATAAGCTGTGCCCAGATCTCCCAGTCCTGCTCCCAGCAGAAGTCCTAACCAACATTTCAGCCCTCTCATTTGGGTGTCCTTTGTATGTGAGACCAGGAGTCTGGGATTCCCATTGAAAAGAAGTATCCAATCAGCATACAAGAGAGATTAGTAACATTTCCAAAAAGTTACGATTAGCATAGAACTGGACAAAACCTGGCCCACATACCTAGTAGCTCGTTTCCATAGTTTTCCCAGGGAACTGTATTAAAATACAAAAATAAAAAAGCAAAGGGCAACCATATAATGATGATTCTCTTGATACTCCCTACTTCCTTGCAGGGCATGATGCAAAGTGGTCTCTGAGAGGAGAGGTGGTCTGGCATTTACAGCCTTTCACGGAGTTTTATTCCATTAGTTTGACTTCTTTTTTTGAAATTATATAAGTTTCTAGCACCCAAGCGTCTTGCAGCAACATATTTGACAGACCACTGCTTGCTGTGCTTTTATCCCATCAAATATTTGGGTTGTTTATTTTAATGGAAGTTGTATCAAATCTTACTTTGGTGACTGCATGCAGTTTTCTTTTGCAACATGATCAAAATCGATGATAAAACGGTGAAGTCAAGATCTGTCCTTTGCACAGGGAGATGAAGATCTCATGGAAATACTCGAATAGTTAGTGACTTGTTTTTCAGTAAGGACAGATTGTTACCTTTTAATGGAAACTAAATGGTCTTAATGGGTACCTGTGCATTAGGTAAAATGACTGTTTTTCTAAATGCCACCATTTTATATTTCTGTCATAGCCAAGTTCATCTTTCACAACTAAACTTTTTTTCTGCTTTTAAATTAAACAGGGCTACTTGGATCAAGAAGGTAACCCCATGGGATTTGCTGGACTTGTGACACACTTGTACTATCACGAACCTTCAAATTTTGTTTTAGTGAGCTTTCTTGTGAAAGGTTTATTCCACAAGTTATGCCAGCCAATTAAAGGTAAATAATACTCCATACATCTTAATTGCAGTCTGTGGCAGGCTCTGGAAGCCCAACGGTTCTGAAATTTTCTGGTTACCTTGTTGTTGCTGCCACCTTCTGCTCGCCTGCCCTTCATCCTCATGTCCTTGGTCTCTGCCTCCACATAGTCCCTATGTGCTTTTATTTCTGTCTGAGAAAGCCAAGGCACACATATGGCCACGCTGGTGTCATGACCCTGAATTTACTGCATTCTGATGAGGTGCAGAAGAATACTAGACATAGAAAAATCAGCAATTCTGACTCCTGAGCAAGATTTGAATGCCATGTAGCAAGTAAGGTGCATGACCACTCTGAATACCAACGATTTAAAAAAAATGAACTACTACTACTGTCTCATTAGATGAGTAAAATCCATTCTTTGCACTGAGATATAGTGCAGTATGTGAATAATTAAGCATACAGTATTAATTTATATGTATTAGTTGCTTAATTATCTACCAGAGGTTTTTGTATGTAAGGAGTTAATCTTTATCTGAGGAAGCTGTGTATAACCTCTGTCATGACAATGGCAGCTAGGAAGGAAACTCCTGAAGCTAGGAAGGAAACTCCTGAATAGGACTTGTTTATTTTAAGCAAAAACATACTTTTTCTCCCCCCGCCCCCCCCCACTTTCATATTTAACACAAGTACTTTCTGTTTTGACATAGGCACAACTGTTTTTTCAGAAACTGTTATGGAAAAGCTAGTCCTCGTTCTAGCAAACCTATTTGGGAGAAGATACCTGCCAGCCTGCTCAATGAAATATAAAAAAAAATTTTGCCAGTCAAAGGTAGAGAAAATGTTGGTCTTTACTGTAACTTGCATTGCGTACCACTTCAATGAACTTGTTTCCTTTTGTCAATAGGACAAGTATCATTAAGGATGTACAGTAGTCTGGGGGGTCAGCAGGTAGCCGCCCACCCAGCTGCACACTCACTCCTCCATCTCAACAGGACTGGGGAGAAAATAGGATGGAAATGCTCATGGGTTGAGACAAAACCAGGGAGATTGCTTATCAGTTATGATCATGGGCAAAACAGCCTCAACTTGGGGAAAAATAAATTAATTTTGGCCAATTACAATAGATTTTGGTAGTGAGAAACAGAAAAAAAAAAAAAACTTCAACACCACTTCCCCTTCTCCCCTTCCCCAGGTTCGCCTTTACCTCCCCTTCACCCCAAGTGGTACAGAGCTGCTGTGAAATGAGTTGTGACTGATTTTTAACAGCTTGATGTGTTGCTTCTTCCTTCTTACACTTCACCCCTGCTCCAGGGTGAGACCTCGCTGTGGGCTGCAGTCCTTCAGGATAAACCTTCTCCAGTGTGGGGTCTCCATGGGCTGTAGTTCTTTCAGGAAACATGTGGTTGCTGTGGTGTGGAGGGGGACTGCAGGCTGCAGTGTGGGCATCAGCACCTTCACGGCAGCCCCACTGAGAGGGCTACAGGGAAGTCTCTGCTCCACTGTGGTCTCTACTGCAAGAGAATCTTTCCTTTGTCACCCAGAACACCTGCTCCCCCTCCTTCTCTGATCTTGGTGTTAGCACTATGGCTTCTCACTCTACCTGTGTAGTAAGTTTTCACAGAGGTGCTGCTCCTGATGGGCTCGGCTCTGTCCTGTGGTGGGACCATGGGAGCTGGCTGTGTCTGTCATGCGGCAGCCCTTGGCTTCTCACAGCAGACAGTCCTGAGCCATGTGCAGCTCCTCTCCCTGCCAACACCTTGCCACCTACATCCAATACAAGTAGCTAGAATAACGAAAAAAGTACTTTCTGGATTAAAATAAAGAAGCCCTGATTTAACCATGGAAGCAGCATTTGACTGTCAGGCTAAATGAGAAGTACCAGATTATTTGAGTATGTTTTGGTGATGACAGATAATTATACAGTTACTGTCATGATATTGCAAAATGTAAAAGGATAAATGACACAGTATGTCTTTGCACGATGTAACTTGAATATCTCTTCCCTGAATAATGATTTACCTTCTCCCTTTGCTATAATTTTCTCTCTAAGGAGCTGTAGCTTTTTGTCATGCATACCTAGAAGGACACCAGCGCACTCTGTGGTACATGACACTGTAGGCGTAGGGCTTTTTCCAAAAATAGGCCAATAGTAGTAGGATGAGCAGTATCATTAGTTATGCACAAAGTTAACCCACCATGGATACAGGCAGAAAGTGAAACACTGGTAATGTGCTCCTATTGGCTCTTCTATGCAAAGCCTTAAAATTTTGGAGGACACAGCTATGGCTGGAACATCAAAGGACACTTATTCCAGAAGATGCTTATGTGGCCAGTTTCCAGCAAGCATTCCAAGAGGAAAAACAGTATTTGTATCTGAAAATTAGCTGGTCGTAGAGCAGGGATTATGGGACTGCTGTGGCTCATGGTGCCAACGCATCAGTCTGCAGTGTTGGTAAGGAAACTGCCGAACACCAAGATATACAAAACACAATCTGGGAAAGGCAGCCCCTCAAAGGCCCTTTTGAGGTAGCTGAAACAGCTTTAATAAAGCTGTTGGCTAAGTATTCTGTGACTAAAAATCTATGAAATTTTATATTTAGTTTATCCTCCATACCTTTTTTTTTTTCCCCCACATGAAATTTGTTCATCTTTAAGATCCATTAAGTCTACATGGTCAGGCAGCCTGAAAAGTTGGGTAAAGTTTGGAGCTCTGCTCTTTCCTTCTACTAATGTGCTCTGTGTGTACTAATACTTTATGTATATGCCAACATAGAACTGACACTTTTGGAGAAATTACCTGCATTAAGCAATACATTGCATGTTATTTCAGGTCTTTCTGGAAGATCTGCCAAAAGACTTCGCAAAAGCTGTAAATGAGTACAACACCCAAGTAGAGGAAAATTTTGCTCATTTTCTTCTGACGGCTGCCAGGCTGGCAGATATGGAACAAGAATACAGACTCCCACTGTCAAAGACAGGTAGGAAGTGAAAAATTCATGCATATTCATAATTTGTGAAATTGATTTTATTAGGAAAGTTAGGTTGTTCTTACTTTGTAAAGAAAAATGGTGACTTCAGACATGCTAAGAAAGAGGTACAATTTCTATTTCACTTTTGGATTACAACCACTAGAGATTGTATTGTGTATGGTAGGATCATTTTAGGTGCTATTCTTTTACTGTTTTGTTGAGGAAATAAAAAAAATCAGAGGAACTTTCTATAAAGGGAAAAAAATTTAAGTGCAATTATTGAATCAGAGCCTTTCTATCTAATCATCAATGCATGCGTACATCCTCAAGTACTTGAATTGTTTCCAGAGTCATACAAAGGTTAGATTTTCAATATCTGAACAGCCTTAAGATTGAGCTAACATTGCACCATTTTTAAAATCAACTAAGTTACTTACGCCAATAAATGAGGTCCAATAACTAATATCTTATCGTCTGCTTTGAGTTTCAAGTCTGGGGATGCCTGGATCATAAAGTTTTGTACACAGTAGATGTCAACTTAATACAAAGGTGAGGCACTGGGGGAGATAAAGAGATAAGGTGAATGGAAACCAAGATTGAGTACTATGTATGGCTTGAGATGGTAAATAGCAGTTTTCCATTTCCAGTACAGAGCACTGGAAAGTGCTGCATAGATATAACATTATCCACACTACAGTGAAAATCTAATTTTTCATGTTCAATTTAGGATTGCTTATTTCAACAATAGAGGTAACACCGTGGCATGTTACCTGAAAAATGTAGGAAATTAAGAGCAGTGAATTCCAAATTAGAAGGGCAAAGCACAGGCTGTCTTTCATTTTCAGGATATATATTCCTTTATATATATTAGTGTCACTCATGCTATTTTTACCCAGGATATGAACTGTGGAAATTGAATTTCCTATTGTACTTGAACGGCAAAATTTCTTGTTTAAATAGAAGGCATAATGTGGTTGCATTCTTCCCATTTTGCTGAAGCTGTTTCATTTTGAAAGAAACATTTTCTCTTGAGTGTACAGAAACAGAAGTACAAGATCAAACCACGACCAGCTCAAGAGGTCTCAGAGACTTTTGTATATAACATAATTTGGGCAATGCTGCAAATATATATATATATATATATATATATGTTGAACTCCTCAGATTTTTTTGTGAATGCCATAAACAATGTAACTCCAGTATACTTACCATAATGCAAAACAGAAGAGGTTGCAGCATAAGGACTGAAAGTATCATTGGTAACTTGGAAAGAAAGAATAAGTTTCTATTTAGAAAAGGAAAATCAAAAGTACAAATATTTTTAGAAACAACTAGACAAGTCCTCTACAGTGATTGAGGTTACAGGCAGACCATAAGCCAACTGAAATGCCACATTGTTGTAAAACCAGAAATTCATACTGGGCTGCACAAAGCAGAGTGCTTGCATGTGACAACCCTCATGGGCTTAAGCCCTAAGAGGGCCCTGGGTAGAATATTAATTCTTTAAAGCTCCACACTTCAAGAGAAATGCTGCCTAGGAGTCCAGGGAAGAGCAATAAAGATTATTAGTTGTTTAGCTATTAAGACCTGTGAGTACAGGTTGAAAAACCTTGTTTTTTGTCAGCACAGGACAGAATGAAAGATGGAGGTAAAATAAGCCTTCTAACTATAATGCTCCCTTTGGTTTTGGCCCAGCTTCATGCTGTTGGCAATTTTGGCTACAGCTGAGTCAAGGAGAAAGGCTTAAGTTGGGAAGGGAAGGTTGAGATGTAATTATTCTCACCCTTAGAAAGCTCTTTCTTATATAATATAACCAATTGTATAGAAGTTCTTGAGAGTGAGAGAAACAAGACACCTATCAAGAAGGATTTATGTGTAGAAGACTATTTCCTGTCATTCAGTCCTACTGGACTGAAAAATTCTTGATTTTAAAATAAATCCCTGAAAGGAGGCTTGTGTCTGCATTGCTTACATTGTATTTGAAACTTCTTGCCTAGATTTTACATCTAAGAATTGGTGTGGCTCTGAACTAGCATCTTATTTGATGGACAGTACCAAAAGCATATCTGCTGTCTCACCTTTCGCATGTGTATCTGGAGTGGTTGACAACCATCTATTTCATCAGGAGGTCGTTAATAAAGTAAGTTGTGGGGGTTTTTTAATAGGGTGCAGAATTTCATTACAGTTCAATAAAAATAATCTTATTACACTCTTCTTGCTTCTCTGTAATGATGGCAACTGTGCTCCAGCATCACTGTTTTAGAGAGACAATTTGAAAGGTCTCCGGGGAAAAAAAAAAATCATCAGCAGGTAGCATCACATTATCAGAGTGCAAGAAACACAGAATGTACAAAAAACAGGATGCAGGGGAAAAAAAATCTGTAGTTTGTTTTCTTGCAAGGCCTCTGCTCCTCTGGACCCCAAGAGAAGTAAATTATTCTAAAATGTCAGATTTAAACCTTATCCCTTCTTTGTTTTCTTCATGTCAGGATTTAAAAAAAACCCCAACCAAATAAAAAAAAACCCAACCAAACACAAACCCCATCAATCACAGGGATCCTAGCAAAAGGATGCATTATTGCATTGATCATTTGCTTCTCAACTACCGTTTCGGTGATCATGTTAGGCAGCACATGGATTAGCTTAATTGTAATACACATCACCATATTTACTGAGAGCTCGCATTTTCCTGCAGTCTTCTACATATGCTTTGTAGGAATGTTAAGGAATTATCACAACTCATAATTCTGTAGCAGAAAAAAAATTGAATCCCTGCAGCTGGAGATCTGAAATTCACCCTCACCCTTAAAGTGTTTCATGCTTAAGGTTAATACATTCAAACCATCAGTGAGAGAATCTGAAAACACGATCTGTACATATGAAAAATCCTCATCTAATGCTCGATAAATCCAGTGGCCTGGTCAAACTTTTAACTACTTGGGAGGGCCCAGAGTTGCACTGGCAGCATAAGTCACTTCATGAAAACTCTCTGTCTACAGCCCACACGTAGTCATGCAAGTTTTCGAAGTGGTCCGGGATTAGGAGTGTGGAACTTTCCAGGTGTGGGTCTAAAGGTGTAGGTTTGAAAAAAGCAGGCATATAAACAAACCCACAATAGCTATTCAGCAGATAATTCTGTCTCTTTTTTTTTCTTTTCTTCTAGGCTGTCTTACGTTCCCTTGGGATTAATGTCAAAAACTGTCCCCTGCTTTATTTGAACAAGTATGATAACCAAGGAAGGAGGCAGCCACTCAATGCATATGCACTGGACTTTTATAAGCACGGTTCCTTGCTTGCATTGACCACTGATAACTGGTACGTACTGCCACTTGAAACATGCAGCATTGTTTACAATATGGTACACAAGGACATATTTTGGCTTTTAAAGCCTTCTCCCACCAGAACTTAGGGATAGAATAGCTGTTTATTATTAGATGAATTGAATATTTTAATGAGAATCAAACATATACTACATTAAAGTCCAATGGCAGTAAAGTATTTGCTGGGCATTCAAAAAAATACTTGAATGAGAAGTCTTGACTAAAGTGACACAGGTTACTGACCAAACAGCAGCATGATCTCCATCTACATCTCATTGCCCACTGCATCTAAACCAAACTTTTTTTCTGGTACAGGAAGACTGTCATCATAGAAAACTGACTTTTATATTAGCAAAGAAAAATTTGTCAGTAATTCAGTGTTTCTATCAGTGTTGCTTCAACACTTCCCCTTTTCCTGATCTTTTCTAAGCATTTCGCACCTTGTCCTGATAATGCAATCATACTACAATCTCTTTTCAAAGGAGGAAAAAGAAGCCAGCCACCAAAATCTCTGTGCCCAAGCTGGGTGACCACTGCCATATCTCACCCTATTTTCACGTTTAAATCTCTTGTACATGCAAGTTTTCCTTTCTTTTTTCCTCCTGGGTCAGTTATGCTCTTGCTTTTCCAAAACCACAGTTTTAATCTTTTCTGTTACGCTCTAGTGCCTGTTTCTTGCAACACTGATCATGCATTCCTCCTTTAATCTATCATTTGGCCAAGCTTTTGATATTTGTTTTCTACTGTGATATAAGTCTAGACCACTACATTGGGCTTCCTCATTACAGAACTTTCTCCATTTTTTTTCACTGTGAAAAAGCCTCAAACAAATAACACCACCCCACATGCACTTCTAAAGAGCCTCTCAAGCTCTTACACTTGATAGAGCTCCAAATAAATTATCCGAGACACTTTCCCCTTCTGAATTAAATGATTTATAAACCAGATCAGTCTTCCATTCCTTCTTGGAAGCTAAATATGAGATTTTCTTTCTCTTGCTCTTACCTTTTACAGCCCCGTTGTCCTCATCAATCTTTTAGAGACGTGCCTGCTAAATATATTGTCTTGTTATTTTCATCATTATTGTTTTCACCTTTGAATCTCACTGGCTTTCTGTGACCTTGTTCATTAAATCAATCTCTTTATAAAACTTCTAGCTTGCAGTTCTTAATGAAGGGTTCCCCAGCATGGAGGCTGATCTTAAAAGGTCCCTTCCAACCCAAACCATTCCACAATTCTATTATTTTCAACACCACACTGATTTTTTATTTTTTTTTTCCCTCGTTCCTAAAGTGGTATTCTTAACTTCTAGGATCTGAGCTTATTAAGTTGCTTTTCAGTAATCAGGGCACCTTTTTGCAAAATACAGGGTCTTTGCCATTTGCAGAAACCTTACACCATCTCCTACGCAATTTAGCCAGCAGTTTCATTTGATGTATCATGTTCCAGCTTAGCTTGTGACAACTTATTCAAACAGTTGAAACCATGTTTGCAAGATAATATTAATAAATTATCTTTCCAAGTATTATTGATGAGTCTTTTATGTTTAGTATAATTATAGAAATGTGCCACTACAGCATTATTATTTTAATTTGATAGATATTCTACAGTAAACCTTAATGACCTAATATGTTTGTATGTATGTTATGTGTTTGAGGCTCTCTATGCCCTTACCCAACCTTAGTGGCAGATTTTGTTGAAGGTGAAACAATATGTCACAGTGCATATCAATTGGAATTTTTTTCTGTCTTTAGGTTAAATGAAGGAGAAGCTTACTATGCACTTCGGGATTTTTCACTCCTCATTAAGTCTATTGGGTATGATAAACTTTTACTTTTTAACATACAATATATCACAGAATCGTCATGGTTGGAAAGAACCTCGGAGATCACTGAGTCCAACCATACACACACACAACCCCCCTCCCCTACAATCTCAGCCACTAGAGCACACCCTGAAGTGCCACATCTACACATTTCTTAAATACCTCCAGGG
>VXBW01005307.1:572282-595182 GCA_013400375.1 Thinocorus orbignyianus
GAGGGCGACCCCGTCTCGTCCCGCTGCCCCGCTGTCTCCAGGTCGGCGGCAGCCAGCCCCTGCCGCCGAGGGGCTGCGGGACGCGGCACCGCAGCCCAACGGAGTCCCAACTCCCGGGAAGTGGAACCCAGCGGCGGGTGGGAGGAAGGGGGGAAGAGAGAAGCTGAGGCGATTGGGGAAGAAGCTAGATTGACACCGCGGACTTCCAATCGAGACAGACAGGGGCGCCAGGCGGTGCCGTTAGGGGCGGGGCGGAGGGTGCTGGGGCTCTCCCCTTGCCCGGCGGGTTGGTGGGGGTGCACCCCGGGACGCCTCCCGGGCCCTAGCGCCGCCGCCGCCATTTTGTGACGGGCTCCCCACAGAGTTCTCACTCTGCGTCTTGAGAGGCGTTTGGGGCTGAAGGAGGTGTCCTCATCCCTGTCTACAAGTGTACAGAGTTAAAGCGACAGAGTCAAAACTCCACTGTGNAAGAGAGAAGCTGAGGCGATTGGGGAAGAAGCTAGATTGACACCGCGGACTTCCAATCGAGACAGACAGGGGCGCGAGGCGGTGCCGTTAGGGGCGGGGCGGAGGGTGCTGGGGCTCTCCCCTTGCCCGGCGGGTTGGTGGGGGTGCACCCCGGGACGCCTCCCGGGCCCTAGCGCCGCCGCCGCCATTTTGTGACGGGCTCCCCACAGAGTTCTCACTCTGCGTCTTGAGAGGCGTTTGGGGCTGAAGGAGGTGTCCTCATCCCTGTCTACAAGTGTACAGAGTTAAAGCGACAGAGTCAAAACTCCACTGTGCTGAGGTATGGCTGTTACTGGCTACCTCTAACTATAGTTGCAAAATCATTATGTGTATTATTATTGTCTAAGTTCAGGATTTTGTTCACACTGACAAATAGGGGCAGTGCTCATCTCATTGTTCGTAGTTTATTTTTCCTCCCAGAGCCATTACTTCCAAAGTTCTGGCTTGATAATTATGCTATTCACCTGAAATATTTTGAAATGTGGCCAACTCAAGAGGGATGCAACTGGGATTTTATTTTAAACCGATAGGTTTGTAATGTAAAGGCAGTAGTTGCAAAAAACCCACCAAGATCCACTGAAAATAGAGTCATTGTCACAGACTGAGGGAAGGAACAGATGCAAACAAGCGTGTATTTGTACGTTTCTATAGTCGTGCTTTGTTTGGCCATGCTGAGCTATACTTGCAGAAGGTACCTAGTTAAAAAAGGTGGCAAAGTTAAGTTGAAGGCCTTATAGCTGCAGGAGAGTTATTAAAGGGCAGTTGTTTCACTGAACGTTACCAAATATTCCCTTGCTTATGTCTGTGTATAAGAGACTGAGAGGAGGGACAAACACTAGCTGGAGAGTCTCATTGATAAGCTGCAGGGAATAGACTCAGGATATTTAAAAGCAGTGTCATGTTTTCCTGCAGGAGGAGGGCGGTTTTTTTTGGCCTCTTTTCCTTGTTGTGGTATGAGCTGTTCTCACCAGGTGTTTCCAGACTGAGTTTGCTGGTACTTTGAGGAGTGCTGCTTTCTGCAGCCTCATTTGGAGGTGCAGAGTTACCCACTGCTAGCACCTGGGGCAACCTGGAGACGCCTCAGTGTTCTGAAGGTTAATATTCAATTAATGATTAAAATGGGAGGCGCAAATGGAATTTTGGAGTTTACTCCTCTGGAACTTCTCTGTTCAAAATTACATACTGCTTTGCCTTGCAGGGGTTTCCAGTGGGTGCATGGCACTAAATCAAGAGTGGTGTGGAATACTTGATTCTATTTTTTCCTTTTGTTTCAAACAGAAAAAGGAAAATGCCATTGAGTATGTGGGCTAAGTGAAAGAGGATACAATACACTCCTTGTTGAGTGACTTGAGACTGGGGCAGATGCTTAGTTTGATAATAATCCAAACATTGTTAAAGAGCATAAAATATGAAGTATAAGAAGTAGGAAAGAAAATAAAATAAATACTTAAAGGAAGAAATCACGCTCCTAAAAGTGAATAAGCTTCCAGAGCCTATTGTCTAATGTTTGGGATATTGCAACACAAAATGCTAAACACATGGTCACATGGGGTTATTTTACTACTCATTTCATTAATTTACATTAATCATATAAACAGAAATAGGGGTAAAACCATGTTCCTGCCAACATTTTTTCATGTCTCAAGAAAGATTTAATATTAGCAAATGGATAGCACTGTTTTTCCTGTTCTGTTATGTAGATTAGGAATCTCTTACAGTTAGTTTATTGTGGATAGCTTCAATTTCTAGTGAAAACAGATTTATACAGGCTTCAAAGTTCACCTTTTTCTTCAATAATCTTCAGCATCACCAGCACAGATAGCAAGTAAAGCACTCTCATAATGCCCTGAAGCAAAATGCTGCAAGAAAAAAATAAACAAACATTTCTGTGGCTATATGTTTTCTTAATTTTTCCTATTCTGTTGTGTGACAAAGACTAGATGGATGTTGTCAGGTTTTGTAAAATATTACAGTGTTTTCATAAGGATTCAAGGACAAGATTTTTTTGATTTGTCATACCTTGAGCTTTGATTGCTTTGGCAGCTAGAAACAATCTCCCTTTGGAGATTGGATCAAACCTGTTTGATACTTCTCAAGTTCAATACCAAAAAATCATGAGCAATTTATTACGATTACTGCTCATCTTATCATTGGATTGTAGTGACAAAAAAGATTAAGTGTCTTGGCAAGAGTACTTTTTGAGCAATTAAATAGTGTCAGAGTTTTGTTTTAAGATACAGGGCAAATGTACGAGAGGAATAGTTTTTCTGAAGGTTGAAACTACCTAAGTGCAAGGGTAGAACCAGAATTTTCTTGGCTTTGCACAAAAGTGGTATCAGTCCTTGCAGGAACAGTGTGAAAGAAAATGATATAAATTTGTGTAGAAACTGTTCACACAAACTGTTGCTCAGCATATATTGTCCTGCACTGTAAATCCTCCTCTTGCTATCAGGGAGAGACAAAATTCCATAGAATGAGACTGAGTAGACAATTTACTGCTCACTTACTGAAGTTAGCCTGAGCCACTGAAAAGATACAGTATTGCTTTTATATATGGCTTTTTGTTTTGTTGTTTGTTTGTTTGTTTGTTTTTTTAAACAAAGTAATTGAATGGAGATTAAGCCTCTATTTTTCTGGTAGGCCTTGGCAGAGTCTGTATGGTGCCAGTGCTGAATATGTGAAAAAGTGTGTGAGAACTTACTTTAATGTCATGAAAGAGTGATTTCCCATATCTCTCCTTGTATCGCTGTCTAATATTCATCAAGTCAATCTCACTCCTGGCAATGAGAATCCTTATAACTGTTTTATTGTGAAATCCAAAGTCCTAAAAAGAAAAGAAAGGAAGAGAAAATTTGACATTTGGACAATACGTGTTTGCCTATCTGTATGTGCTCATATTAATGTTTGATAAATAAGCCAATTAATTAGGCTACCCATAGAGATATCCTTGATTTTAAAGGAGTCTAAGCGTTCAAAGGTTTTGTCCTAGAGTTTTCACGTAATAGAATTCATGTTACTCAATGAGATTCCCCTACACATCAGTGTTTTAACGATTCACTGAAACTCTTAAAAAGAAAAACCTGATGAACTTATTTCAGTAGTCTTAGGTATTCCGTTTGAAGGTTCCCGTTGTGGAGATCATTGTGGAGTCATAGAATCATAGAATTGTCCAGAAAGGAAGGGATCTTTCAGATCCTGAAGTTCAGCAATCAACTTAACACTGACAAAAAAAGCATCACTAAACCCATGTCTCTCAGCACCACATCTACCCATCTTTTAAATACCTCCAAGGATGATGACTTCACTTCCCTGGGCCGCCTGTTCCAATGCTTGACAACCTTTTCAGTGTAGAGTTTTTTCCTAATATCCAATCTAAACCTCCCGTGAGGCAACATGAGACTGTTTCCTCTTGTCATATCTCTCGTCATTTGGGAGAAGAGGCCAACACCCACCGCTCTACATCCTCTTTGAGGTAGTTGTAGAGAGCAATCAGGTCTCCCATCAGCCTCCTTTTCTCCAGACTGAACAACCCCAGCTCCCTCAGCCACTCCTCTTAAGACTGGTGCTCTAGACCCCTATGCTAAAGTTAATAATCTATTTCACAACTTCTGTCAAATGTATTTTCAGTGAGATTTTTAACCATTGATTTAGAATTTACACAGCTTCCATTCAGCTGTGTTTTACTTTTAAGTGTGTGTTCATATTGTAATTGTGTGGAGAATGGGGACATCTAGTGGTAATAAAAACAATCAAAACAGGGTTGCGATAACTGAAGACCAATTTAGTTTGCTTAAAGCTAACTCATAATTTTATTGACTAGCTATTGATATCGAAATCTTGTTCTCCAAAAACAAATTAATGAGATATGTCACAAAGATGCACAGGGAGAATTTGATACATACTTGATGGCCAGATTAAAAAAAATCTTATAAATCATTATGGTCTATGATCTCCAGTATTAGAATCCTGGGTAGGTTTTATTGTATTGTATTATAAATGGACATGTAAAAGCTTTTGGTATAATCTGGACATAATTTTGTTGCAAAACCAGACACTTTTAAATTGTTGCATTTCATTTGAGATTATCTGTGTTCATTAAAACACTGAGAAAAAAGAGTAAAATATTAATTAAAACAAAATATAAGTGTTTAGTCTTAATGATTGAAAACTTTTTCCTGCATCATGTATATAATTTCAATATAATATAGAAGAAAAGTATTTATGTGGTATTCCTTAAACTTAAAAATGAGGTTTTAACTTGAAAAGCGTCCTTGATACAGGACCTTTGAGTAACATGACTTTTCTTGGTAGCTCATGTTTCCTGGTACTTTTGGCAAACCTTTTTCATGTCATGGGCCAGAATCCTCTTTTGACTGCTCAGGCAAAATACTGCCTTTTCTCCTCAGCCCCTGAGATTTTCCTTGGTTTTTTGCTGCTGCTGTTGCTGGTTTAGCTGAAACAGGGGACAGCAGAAGTGGCAGCATCTGGAAGAGGATACTAGAGCCCTGTCAAAGTGTTGCTGAAAAGTTTTGTTTGTTGGTTCTGGCTTGAATCCTATTTTTGCCATTCCTATTTGTGACCATCTTCTAAAGATCACACTTAAAAGATTATTCTTAAAAGGTTATATTTTAGTTTTCATACAACATAATGCCTCAGCATTTTTACTAATGAATAAAAACCAAAAGAAAATGTCTTCAGTGACCTCCAGTAGGAAGAATTTGTAGGTGTTCCTTTGTGTTTACCTGCATTTCTTCTTGGCACTCATTTATTTTAGTATGTTAGCACTTACACACAAAGATAAAAGAAACTGTATATATACATTGAACCCCACAAGAAAATATGACCACTTTTTATGTTTTATGTAACATTAATTTATGATTTAATTTTTAGTGATGTATCTAGAGAAAAAAATGCATAGTAAGAAGAGTGCACATTGAGTTCTGCACAGCAGGGGGAGATACAATCCACAGAAAAGAAAGATTTTCAATTTAAAAAAAACAACAGATAACAAAGTTGCCCAACAGATATATTTTTAAAGAGTTAAATATTTAACCTTTTCCTAATAAATCTTAACTCTTGCTTAGGCCCTACTGCTTTGAAATTTATGTAGGTACCAACAGTTTTAAAACATGCAATCACATCTTAAAGATAGATCAGACTGATTTGTAAGTATTTGTTTGAGAATAATCAAGCAAACAGAAAAAATAGGGAAGCTACTTTTTGTGTTGTGTGAAAAAGAAAGACTACTTACATGAATTGCGTTATAAAGCCTGTAAGCAAAGTAGGAAGGCTTGTCACGAACACAGAGAACTAGGAGAGAAGAGATGCAACAGGTAAATGTAGTATTATTATAAAATAATTTCTATTGATTTTGGCTCCTTGAAATATAAAGCTGCATAGTGCTATTCATGACTCAGCTTAAAATTAAGGTACCAGTTTTCACAAACATAGCTATATTAAAAAAATCTGGTACTTATTTTGGGTGGGTGCTTGTTGCTGTTGCATTGACAGACATAAATACCAGCAAACATGCTCACATGACATCTTTGTAGATTTATTATTATCCTTATTCTATAAATGGGAAACAAAGGCACATAAACCTTGGAACTATTTTATATACCACTGAAGCCCTGAAAACTTTGACAATTATTTAATTTATGTTTAATAAGTTGGTAATGCAGTTACCATTGATCACAAAATTTGTTATCAAATAAGGAAGAGATACTAGTTCTTCTTAGTCAGAAACTAGTGCTGCATATATACATATTTCGATTTAGAAAAACATTAACAAGTTGTTTAAATATTCTTTTCTAATCTCTGATAATTTAATTACACAATATAGGAGAGTAAAGTGAATAAAAATATCATAAAAATAATATTTTTGATGCATCAGAGATACCGTACCAGGTATGTGTTAAGAGATTACTGCTAGTATAAAATGATATTTTTGCATTACCTATTGCAACCAGTAGTTCTTGAAAGTATCCATCATAACATTCATTAATGGCCTCTACTATGTCTTGCCCAGAGATATTTTGGAACTCCTGGAAAACTTGGGGAAAAAAAATTCTTGTTTTATTCTAATTCATTAATAACGATCAACTTGCCTTCCCCGTGCCGCCCCCCCGCTTCCCCTCAAGTACCATAACTATTGAGTTTATTTATTTCCTTGTTTATTTTCAGTGTTTCATTATGTTTATAGACCCCAAGTAAAGCAATCTAAATCATTAGCCTGAAATCTGGCTTCCAGGACACACTCTCTCTTGGTTCTCCAGTATACAATACAAAATGAATGGATGCCAAAGCCTCTTTTTCACTGGAAGCTTTAATAAATTCTCTATATAGCAACTTTTGTTTACAAAACTTCTAAGAATATCCTTATCCTGACATGGACACTCTGGATAGTGCAGGTTTCCAAACTTACATACACAGATATACAGGGTGTGCTTAGTCCTTTAGGGAAGTAGAAAAACAGAATTTTCACCTCACTGCTTACTACAAAACTTGCAGAGGACTACATTGCAGGCAGAGCCCTCAAACCTCTGTTCCAGAAAAAAAACACAAACGAGTAGAGCAGAGGTAGGTGTGTTACGTTATGTTAATCCTATCGATCACCAGCCTTATAGAAGTCATGATAGAAGAATTCATTTGTTGATCATGGCAGCAAGGGAGTTCTAAGCTACTGTTAGAAGTTGGCGTAAGTGATACGGCTGGCTGCACAGCGATAAACGTGTCACCAAACAGCCGTTTTTTTTCCACTGCAGAGCAAAAGACATCTCAAACTTGTCACGAAACCTGTACAACGAGTTTCTTTTTTACAGTGGAAGATCTGGATGATCTCATATAAATTTCTTGCAATCTGTAATTATATCTGATCATGTGTTTTAAATAAAAATGTCCCATTATGTTTCTGTGTGTATGTTCATATAAGAGAGTGGATGTGGACCTTGAAGTGCTCTTATCAAAAACTTCTTTGAAATTTCCAGGGAACAGCTTCAACACAGCAATGTGTTTTCACATACAAACATTGTTGAAAATACTCCCACTGCCTCTCTCAAGGTGTTTTCACTCATAGCAAAGAGTTACTTAAGAAAAATGAAGAAAGTAATTAAAAAAGAATCTACCTTATCCTGTGGAGTTGTGTGTAAACTCAGCACAGCCGTAGCCTGTGCTGTTCCCTGTCATGCACTCTTTCTGTTATTTGACATCCTGGTGTCTGTCTGTTCTGTCTACAGCTGTCTGTAGTCATCAGGCAAAGTTCAGTTTTGCATTACTTCCAAAATCCCATTAACCTCGGTGGGAATCTGAGAGCTCCAACAGTTCACACTTAGATTTCTGGCTAATACCCTGCTGCACACTGAGCTTCTTGGTATGTAAACCATGGTTTTATTAGCAAGTCAGATATTCTCTTCCACTCTATGTTCAAAGAGCTGAACTGCTGGATTACCCATCCACAACTGCTGGTAACTCTTGTTGCAGAGAATCATTTGCAGCATGTTTTTGTGTTCGCCTGTTTTCTGCTGACATGCTTCCCATAGGATCTAATATACCAGAAAAAGGAAACATATGCAAAAGATTTTAAATAAGTCTTAAATCACTTTTCAACATTTGTATTTGTTCTTTTTTTGTGTGTTTGAGAAGCTCACATCTGACTATATTTACCATTGCATCCTGGGCAGCTGTAGAAGGATCTGCATATCCTTCCATCCTTGTTCCCTGCAGGGAAAAAAAAAATACATTGTCTTCAAATCTTCAAAAGTTAAATCCTAAAAGACTGCAGGAATATAAAGTTGTGTCTGTATGAAGCTATGATTCATTTCTTGGGACAACCCATATGGGCTTTTAGATTGGATAAATGTGTTCAGTAATTAAATTTGCAACAGTAGAAAATATCTTGAAGTCTTCACTTTATGTCTTTTCCTCTAAGTAGAGGATCTCTGGAATGACAAATGGTCTTGTAAGAGGAAACAATGGTGGAAGCAGATAAACCTATCCCATTTTTAATCTTCTTTATGTAAGCTTTTACTTTAGCACCACCATCCCAACACCATTTACAGCATTATGGAAGTTGTATTGCTTACTAGGCTATGGAACTACAAGGGTAAAACAAGGATAAGAGTAACATTTGCCATTCACTGATTGTTTCTTATCAACATGCATAACACAAAAGAATCTTTTATCAATTTTTTTTTCTCCCTGCACAAACTATAAGAGCAAATACATCAAATAATAGAGATTTTGCTCATAATCATTGTCTAAATTTAAGATCCAAGACTAGGAAATTGCTTGGCAACTTTGATACAGAGACTGCATTTTCCCATACGTTTAATAGCTTTTCAGTTAACACAAATCAAGCTGATAGGCTTTGGTTGACATGCTATGATCTGACTTATATAGTTGTTAGAAAATGAGAAGAACACACGACTTCTGGAATTGCTTTTTTGACTGTCATTATCTTGTAAGGGTACAAATCAGCCTCGGCTGCAGAACTCTTAACAATCTTAAGCTGCATTTAATCACTGCCTTAATGATACATGTTTGAAGCAATTTAGTTTAAAATTTACAGTCATTTTACCCTATATGTGAAAGGGAGAATTAAAATTATGCATTGGCTATCAACTTATAGAATGACTGATTGTAGCTCTTTTCCATTAAAAAAATTAATTTATACTTTAATTAAATGGTACAAACTTCACACAGTGGAATTCCCACTAACCAGATTAATTACTTGAAGGAAATTAGGCTGGAATGACTGCATAAAGTTAAATACGTGAGAAAACACAGGAAACAAGCAAACAATAAAATAAGTTTAATATTTCTCTACATAAGTCAAATGGCCACTTTCTTCTTTAACGTTTAACAGTGACTGCGCTTTACATAGTTTTGCTGGAGAATCCCATGATATGTATGATTATTTTTTTAAATTGTA
Source organism: Thinocorus orbignyianus (assembly GCA_013400375.1). Lineage (NCBI taxonomy): Eukaryota > Metazoa > Chordata > Aves > Ciconiiformes > Thinocoridae > Thinocorus > Thinocorus orbignyianus. The sequence goes on from VXBW01005307.1 coordinate 581,719, forward strand.
GAAAATTATCATATTTCAATTTATATTAAAAAAAGATAACTAGAATAAAAAGCTTCTGTTTTTTTTGTACTAGTATACTAGTTACAATACTAGTACTAGTTAGCCTGCATTTGTAACTCAGTTCATTTATTTTTGAAGGACTAACTATTCCAGAACTTTTAACTTCTAATCTGCCTCAGTGTGGACATGGAAACCATAAATACCTCACTATAGCCACTGAATAGTCAGATGTGTGTGTCAGAAGTTCCAAGATTTAGTAGAAATCAAAGCAAAGGGTTTCTGAAAAAAAATACCCCCAACATTAGGGGATGCATTGGAAATGTTGCTATAAAACAGTCTCGTGTGAGTTGCATAGTACTAGAATGGATATATTTTAATGAAATATCAGTGGCTTTTAATATATGACCATATCTGAATGTGGATGATTCAAGTAACAATCTTTACAAGTATACACTATAACTGAATAAAGTTGGAATTTCCTGCAACTGTTCTTTATCTTCTGAAAATATAGCAGTTAGATCTTGTTGGCTAAGAAGCTGTTGATTTCAGGCCTCGTTATGAATATCCGTGGTTTAGGAAAATAAGGACTAATAATTTAGTCTGAGTTTATTTTAAATTTGTTCTTTAAGACAAGTAAAATGGTTTTAATAAAGGTGAGAAGTGAGGTTGCTTAACCTAGAGCTCTTCATTTTTACGCGGGAAGAAGTTTCATTATTATGGGGAAAAAAAATGTAACATCAGAAAAAAATATTTCCTGTTTATAGACTCTACATTTGAAATATCTTCTCTTTATCTCTGCATCTCTGTGAAGCCTATTGCCATTTCAAATCTTAGTAAGAAACATTTTTCCCCAGACACACATATATAAAAATACAGGTATACCTTTTGTATGCTATTATCTCCTGGCAGTCCCCTTGTCATTATTTGTTACTCTGGTTTACAAAGATTTTTAAGATAATGAGCACAGTGACTACAATGGGATGGGAATTCATGATCTAACAAGTATGACCAACTTTGTTGCACAAACTACAAACTGGTAAAACTGCAAAAGTTGGTGTGTGATAGTGAAATTCGTTTGCCTTTGTGCAAACATGCTGTGATTTAGTATGTGCAGTAGCACAAAAAACATAATGTTTAAACCAGACAACTATTTAATACTTTCTTTTATAATCAAATATGGCTGTATCTCCAGTGTTACGTCAGGCCTAGACTGAATTATGAACCATGTGTTCTAAGAATGGAGAAAATAGAGCTTTAAAAATGAAATTCTCATTTGTACATGCACGTAGACTCCTTTATAAATGAGACAGATTGAACAGAGGGTCAGCAGGTGAATATCCAGGGACTTAATGGAATAGTCTGTTTACCTTTCCCTCCATTTGAAAACCAAACTCAAAGTAGATGAAGGAATTCAAGTTCTCTTCCTCTTCTGCTCTTTCCCCTCTTGTTCAAAAGTGTAGCCCTATTGAACTGTCTTTAACCATAGTCACCTTAAAATTTAAGACTTCTCAAACAGTATCAAAAGTTATGAACTTTTTAGAAATGCAAGTCATATTACTTGTTTTTACCTGAGCAAGGTTCATGAGTGTATCTCTGAAGTGACCTGAAGTCTCAGAATCAATGTCTTGTTGAAGGTCATTATTATATTCTAGGTTAAAACAAAACCATATAATTTAAATCACAGATGAGCATGCTCTGAATAGTACTAGTGAAGATCAGTGAACAATGGATAAATAAATAGGGTGCTAATATAGGTCCATCTTCTATAGTGACCGTTCCACAGTAACACAGGTTCTGCATGGACCTAGCCATGGCGTTGACAAGTTTGTCTGGGCCCTGCTGGGGACTTCAACTGCTGCCCCGGCCCACCTGTCCATCCACCCATGGACACAGCCCTACTACTGCTGCTGCTGTGCAATTATGAGATACTCAGAAATGACCCACCAAGGCAGGTGAGAGGAGTGTCCAGCCTGAGTAAGCACTTTTGGAAGGGAAACGGCCCCATATGTGGCTGCGAAGTATTTCAAACATCATAGGCAGCAGTACATTTCACAATACTATGACATGTTTTTGACTTTAGATATTTTGCTTCAGTCTTTTGTATATAATTATGGGAGAGGAGGGGGAAGAGAACCAGTTAGTATTGAGATGTCATTTTTGTAGTTCAGTTCCTTCATTTTGCTAATAGATCCAGAGCGCACACAGTACAACTGCTACTGTGCACTTGTGAAAAACATTACGCATTAAGTAGGCTTCTTTCATCTGGAAGATCTCCATGTTTGATCTTGAGGCTAATATGTCAATTAAGCATTTTTCTTCTGTGTCTACTCCCTGTGTGGAAAGAAGTAAATGTGAAAAGATGTTAGTAGAAACCACATCATTTAGAAGAAAGCAATGCTGCACTTATCAAAGGTAACAGGAGGATAGTAGTCTTTGCTGGAACAATTTAGAGTGTACTTTTGCATAGTCTACCTGTTTAAATAGAAAATGACTTTAAATTATAGTAGAACCCCGTATTGCAAATATATTCCTACTTAATCTGAATTTTAGCATGTACAAGTGGGGAATGAAGCAAGACTAGCATTGACAGAAACATAATGGGAAGAATTTTAGAGCTTTAGTAAGAATTTAGGATTTGCTGAAAGAAATAAGATGCAAAGACTGAGCATACATCCCCAGCAAGTGTTCTGGCAATCTGATGTAGATATGAGTACAAGTATTATGTTGTGCTTCTATCTTCCTTGGGTGTTAAATCAGTTGTATTTGCTACGTGACTAGGATATTATTTATGCTGGTTTTAGCATATCAATGAATAAACTTCATATAGCACTGTATGTTTGATTACTTAGTGTACTATGGACTAGTGCAGTATTTCAATGTACTAACTTCCAGCAGTTTATCAACCATTTAAATGTCAAAAAAATCAATTTAACAGAAGTCCAGTACTGTAATTAGTGACTGTGACTCTAAGCAATTCTGAATTAGACAAGTACCTTCAAGGCATGCCAGAGCTCATGGGCATCATAGGAGGCAGGTGGATACATCAACCCAACCATGACTTCTTTGAAGTGATGAGAGAGATTCTCTTTTAGGTCTGTTATCAGATCCTTGGAAAGGAAAAGAAAATGCATAAACAGGATTATGTCAATAGTCACACTTTTTGAAGACAGCTTAGAAAAAGTATTGGTGGTTTTCTCTGTAAACAAATAAAGATGAACTGTTGAAGATGAATTCTGGCTAAAATTAAATAGGAAAACATTCTTTTAAGTAGTACCTGCTTCTTTTAATAGTGTGAGTGAGATGACAACAGACATGTAAGCAAGACTGCATAGGGTTGTTGATTTTTGCTTAATTAGAATACAGAAGAAAATTCAGGGGTTTAAGTGCAACTAATACATAAAGGCTTGGAAACCTGAATACCATGGTAGAGCATCTGCAGTTCCCCTTGGCATGTTCCTGGTGAGAGTCTGTGGGAGCTAAGGACCTTTCAAAGTCAAATCCCATAGAACACAGGTGATTTCTTGTGCTTTTTTTTCAGTGTTATTTGCTATGTGAATAATTTAAACTTTTTAAAAATTGCCCACATTCTTCCTAGTACATAAAAATATCTGCTTTGGTTGTGTTCTTCAATTTATGTATATATTACATTCAAACTGAATTCACTACTTCTGACAGATGCTGGATTAAAAAAAAGGAACCCCTCCTCTTCCCCCGCATGTGTCTCAGTACTCGCTTGCCAGGTAGCTGACTAATGGATGAGAGTTGCCTCCCTACACTCCCTTTCCCAGTAGCATCCTTCAAAACACTGCAAATGCCAGAAGCTTGTTAGTTATACTGTTGCTGCTTCTGATTAAGAGGATACTTGTGCACTGATTTTTAATTTTTTTTTTTATTTCTGTGCAGCACTGGGCAGCTGTCAGATATGTTCTGACATAAGTCTGAATTTAAAAGAGTACCAGAAATGAATCCTGTGTTATAAACCATCCCTTTTTTTCTGAGATGCATCTTTGCATCTGTACTTTGGTTTTGATACCTATATGAATATAATTGAATTAGTAGCTAGAGCAGCAGTGAAGGAGAACACATGCACATTAAAAATAAATTTATGAGGAAGAAATGTTCACAGTCTTCAGTGAATGCACATTAGATGCATTTGACAACCACTAAATCACACATGGAATAGAAATTAATTCATTAAGACATTTCACTTCTGACAACATGCCTGTGGGAAAATGTATTAATAATACAAATGGATGCTAATTAAAAATTACTCCTGCAATCAGAACTAAGAGAAGTAAAGGATTACAAAATAAGAAAAGACAACTGTAAGTTGTCCTTGTTAACACTTCCTTATTTGTCTCTTCTATAAGAAATCCTTGAAGGCTAATTGTAAGATGGAATCTTAAAGCTTGTCTTTATGTCTGAATCATGCAGCCAGTTCAGGGGTTTCTTTTCTTTCTTTCTTTTTTTTTTTTTTTTTTTTTTTTTTTTTTTTTTTTTTTTTTTTAATTTATTTTTTTTTTTTTTTTTTTTCTTTTTTTTTTTCTTTTTTTTTTCTTAAGATATATATTTCTCCTTCTAATGTGTCACACTTTACATCTGTCAAATGAACGGGCATAGTAGCTACCATCTTGAGCAGACCAAATTGAAATTCAGACTGGATTGACATAGATTAATCTGAGAAGGCTAAAACTGTTACTGCCTCACTGTCTGTCTTCTCTGTCCTGCAGAGTTTACCACTCATAAGCTGGGACTGCAGAATAGCACATTTGCCCAATGTAGTATATCCAGTAATACAGATTACAGACAGTGAAATGCTATGACTGATGTGTGCTAAAGTATTTTCTGAAGCGTGAACTGCAGCAGTTCAGGGCAAGACACATCCTGTTTGGTATTTCGTGCCCAAGATAGCAAACTTTTGAGGGATAAATCAAATAAACTGCATGGAGCTCTAACCAGATTAGCCATTTCAGTGCATCTGCTGTCACAGGTCAGATATAAAACCCCCAGCAATTCCTGTTTCATCTCTGAACTAGAATAGAACTAATTTGTACTGACCACCATTCCCACATGGCAAAAGTTAGAACTAGTTGGGATGTTTTTGAAAGCTATCAAGAATATCTTGATATATCTTCAGTTATCAAGTATACCCAGTGCTTAACAGATTCATTTAGATTAAAATTCTGGCTATATATGCAAGGCTGGGTCCATGAGTTTCAGAAATTTCTGTAGTTCATTAATGGAATATAAAAACAGTTTGCTTGCATTTCCCTTCTATTATTATTCATAGTTTTAGAAATGGAAATTCTTAAAAATGACATCTGAAGTTTTCTTTGGCTTTTTTAGTTCTAGACCTTTAGATCTGTGGCCACTGGCTTTATAGTACTTCAGGTTGTTGGACTATGGCTGACAGAGGTATGAATTTAAAGGCACTGTTGTTTCATAGATATTTTTTGTTGTTGTTTATATTTTTATTTTGGATTTGAAAAGAAAATTAAATAGATCAGTGGTGAGCAAGTCAATAATTGTTCTCTATTAATACTAAATATGGCAAATCAGAAGTCCATTCCTGGAAGACAGCTGGCAACACTTTATTGGGTATCATTAGTGATATTGCTAGGTCATCTTTGTGTATCAAAGGGCAGAAATTAACGAAGTATGTGGAGCTTTCAAAGGTTTTTCCTTGTTAAAATGGTGTGTCCAGTTGAAACAGTAGGTTAAAAGAAACCAGCCACCTGCTATGGATGGAGTAGAGAAGGAGCACCATTCACTGATTGAGATAAAAGAAGACTTGAAAAGAATTGGCTTGGTTGCTTTATTATCACAGGCACCTTTGGGTAGCTTGACATGTTTTAGTTTTCTGTGAAACTCAGTGAGGAATGTTGCATGGATAAACACTGGATATGTGTGGTTTGCAGGTGTAGTGGTAACGTGAACCTAGTATGTTTCATAATGGAAAAACAATTATTCAGATCTGTTGATTTCAGTTGTTGTCACCGTCTTTGGAAGGTAAAGATCCTTGTGATTCAGTTATTGGTTTTCTATGGTCTGTTTATAACATACTAATCCATTCAAGACTGCATTTAAAATATCACAAATATCGTGCATTTTTTTATAACAGTCCAAATAAAGTCAATGCTCTTGCTATAGGTGAGTAACAAAGTCAACCCACTACGCTGATTAAATCCAGGTCTTCTCTTTCCCCCACTTCTAGGAAAGTGAGGGAGCATTTCAGCATATTTAGGGCTCAACAATTTTGAGGTATTTTGATATGCTGGTGGCACAAAGGCCATGTCTGGAAAACTGCTTGGCTACCCAAAGAAGAAAATATAGTATTCTGCTGGTTAACAGACTGATGGTGTAACAGACTATCGCATCTGCAGCTGATGTGGAGTTTTTGAATGAACCATATCTAGTTAACTCTAATTAAGGCATGTCCGGTCAATTTAATCACAGCATTTTTCTTTAGATTTCCAGTAGTGTCCAGTTTCATAGAGGACTTTTCATCACTAGATTTCACAGGGCCTGTACATAAGGTGTTGCTATTAATTTCGCCTTTATATAGCTGGAGTAACTGAGGAAAATGCAGGGATTGCTGCTTTCCCAAATTAATTTGGATGGCAATAGTAAATCTCAAAGTAGAATGAGTATATCTATCTCTGTGTATATTTAAGAACTCATATTAAAAAAAAATTACGTTGTTATATACAGTAAATATGGATAAAAAGTATTTGAAAAAAGAAGCTAATTTTTTATGTCTTAAAATTTTTGACACACTTTTCAAAGAGTCATAAATTTACCATGAAGCAGCTCAAATGAAAATTGTGCTTAGAGAATGGATGGGATTACATGGTATGAGGTCTGAGAAAGTCAGTGCTTGAGATAAGAACATCAAATCAGTGCACCAGTAAGATACAATTACCCATAGTTGTGTAGTGTTTTTCTTTTGTATTTAAATCCAATTTCAATACTATTTTATTACGTATTCCAAAAACTTGATGCAGAAACCTCCCAAAGGTCATAGGGGAAGAAATAAATCTGTCCAGAAATACTGGTTTGGTCAATAGAGGAGGAAAATGTACTGTAGAAGAACGTTCCATGCCTGTTTTTTTTTTAAATTTTCTGTGTGGCAGACACTTCTACTGCCATATGAATGACAATTTGCAACCATCAGAGGTATCGATGTTTAAATGGACAAAGTTGTGTGCCAATCCATTGGTTTCAGTGACTGACCGGAAAGAAGGGCTGACTGACCGTGCCGGAGAGAGGAGAGAGAGAAGTAATGAAAGTGTAAGGTGGCTGTGTCATACCCTGCCGTACATGTCTCTGTACGCCTTGGCAATCATAAGCCGCTGGGAATTGCAGCGCTGCGTTAGGATGTCAATCAACACATCTTTGTCACAACCTGTAAAGGAAACATGACACAGACTCTAAATTAACAAAGTGTTATTATTTACTTACGTTTGTGGTTGTTCATGTTTTGTTCAAGAACACTAACCTTATTTCCTGAAAGAAAAAGATTGACAGATTGATACCCCAGTGGTATCTAATAACATCAGTTATATTTACTGTCTGTATGTACCTTTCACTTGCTGGTGTAATACCAGCAAAAAGTGAAGTGGTCCATTGTTATCAGATGCATCACCATTTCTCTCAAGCTAAATGGATTTGAAAGCATCAATAAAAAGAGGTAGAGGCTTTCATCTATTTAGAACTAGGAGTACCAGCAAAATTGGTGGCTGAGCCTGGGAAGTGATATGCCCTGTTGATATTGAATTGTCATTTCAGGATTAGGGATCTCTTTTATCGGGATGAAGAATTATGCTCATACCTTTTGTTGAGAAACTGAAAGATATATATTTTTTGAGGAATTATATAAAATATGTTATGAATTAAAAAAAAAAAATATAATACTTTAACCTTTTCTGAACGGCATTTTGTTGAAGGTTACCTATGATCTTTTGCTTGATGACTAGAGCATAATGCTAAACTTCTATAACTTCTATCAGTATTCACTGCTTATGAAAAAGAAGATAATGCTTAACATAATCTGAAAATTATTTTATAATTTATTTTTTTTTCCACCCTAGGGGTTGGCTCTTAGCAATTTCATAAGCCTGAGCATTTTAATGACATTCGAGAATAAATGTATCTCCAACTGTAAGTCAATTGACTTTATCACACTTGCAGCAGTGATGAACTAGGCTGGAAAGCCTGAGGATCAGCTTGCGTCTGAACAAAGTAGTGTAGTCTCTGAGGTTTCTACCAGTCATTGTTATATAGGCATATATGAATATGTTACAAATACTCATTCTGCACTTATTACAACTTTGTTAGGCAGATTTCATCGTATTGTCGATAACTGAGAGGTTCTATTTTGACACAAATGTAATTGGACTTAAATACTTTTTCTTTTTTTTCAGTTGGCATTTTTTATTTTGCCAATTACTTTGAAATTAGAAATTTGCTCCATGTGCTTTTATAGGTAAATTAAAAGGTTAATGCACTTTTATTTAAAATTTTAAGTGAAGATAATAACCTGTGCATTGTCATGTTAGCAATATTGCATTAAAAGTGCTGTTTGAAGCTTAGCAAAACATTTAAAAAATTCCACCTGTAGCCTACTTAATCAAATAGATACTTCAGATTTCTCTTGATCAATAATACTCATTGGGATTCATTTTACATTAAGACTGAGTTGTGATACTTCCATTATAAACCTGAAAACATAATGCAGAATTTGGTGCTGCACAACCTTGCAAAAAGCACAAGGAGGAGGAAAATGTTTCAGATGGTAAAAAAAAAAAAAAAAAAAAAAAATCAATATTTTGACTCTCAGCAATACCAACAACGTTCAACAGGAAAACACAAAAATCTGAACACAGAAAATGCTTTGATGAACAAAAATTTCTTTTACACATACTGAAAGAAAAATTTCTCCCGTGTGAAAGATAGTAAATTCTTTAAACTTTCTACTCAAAATATTTATATTTCCTGAAGACTGATTGAAAGACTTAACAGTCCCTGGTAATAGTTAATTGATGAAGTTATGGTTAAAGCCCATTCCTTTGCAGGCTTTCACAGTAGTGACATGGCACAGAATTCTGTTTTCTTTTAATTATTTTCTCAAGGAAAGCATTCATTACTATAGGTGTTAGTACAGTTTTTAGATTAATCATAATCACCTCTTAGTTCCTGTAAATGCAAATACATGATTTATTTGGACATCACCAATGTGTCTTACTGTGAAACCTTGAAGAATCAACAAATACAAAGCGAAACTCAATTTTATGTTTGTTTTTTTTTTTTTTCTGATGCTTATTATTTTAGGAGAGCTTTCTGAAAAAACAAAAGAAGTGTCAGTCAGTCAAGATACTCACTAATTCCCTGTAGGGCTTCTCCCAGCAACTGGGCGTCCATAGTAGGGTTAAAATTTGGAGCAGGAAAAATTGTTCCTTGTACCTGCTGAAGGAGAAATCAGTCTTTAATTGAGATGTTTTACACCTATAACTCTGCATATGTAATGCTGTTGAAAACCAACAATCATAACATTTTAGTCTTTGCTTCATGAGAACAGGATGCAAATTTTTTCACTTATGAAACAGAACTTAAGCTTGCAGTAAGCCCTAGGAAGACAGACTATATTTGAGGAAGTTCAGGATATTTCAGATGTTAGGCCGGAAAAACAACAAACAACTTCCCCTCCCCCCCCCATTAAAATGTAACCACATTTTTGTCTCTCCCTTTCCCAGTCTTTTTCTGAAAATATTTTTTTGTCTCTTTCAAAGTTAATCCACGATATCCCTGACAGTCTTCAGTATATGTTTCTCATGTTAACTGTCACTTCAAAGACTAGTGAGAAAATGATGAATGAGATACATAGGTTGCTTACAAACCTAGTCCTTTTTAAAGAAATGATGTTACTGCTAAGTGTGAGATAGCTTTCTGATGTGCCATGTACAAGGCAGCACCATTTTTCTAGTTGCTTTGTAACTGATTAAAGTACTGTCAGTTTTTCTCAGTTATACTTTATTTAATGTATTTTTTCCTGTTCTTATGAAACCTTAAGAAATCTGTGAATAATAGAACTCATGTACTAATTTTAATAGAATCACAAACCCATACATATACAGATAGCTTACCACTTGCTCTGTTATAGCCTTTTTTTTTCCTTTTCTTTTTTTTGTGTCCAGGTGCAAATAGATTGAGCATGCTGTGTTACCTTTATCTTTACCTTTAAAGGAAATTTACTGGTAGATAGTTGAGTGGAGACAAGGATTGATTCTTGGATGCTGCACTGCTGTCTGTGCCTATCTGAAGTAATTCCCTTGTGGACAATCCCTAACACCTGTCACAGAGGACAGGGCCTTAGTACCGTGATGGCAGGTGGCATTACTTTCCTGTGGTGACAAGTGCTAAACAGCAAGTGAGAAGGAAAAAACTTTCTTCAAAAGCAATGCAGAAATCCAAGAGGTGGCTTTTCTGGGCAAGTGACTGCCCTTTGGTGTGGTCTTATGGGGAGAATGAAAGCATGAAAGAGGTGGTATAGTTTTAAGTTGCTGCACAAGACTGAATGCTTACAATAATCTTGTGTCCTGAGAGATAAACCTGGGGGTTGTGGCAAGCATTTTGTTTTGCAAATAGTTGTTCCAATCTTGTCGTATTTCAGATATGTCTGTGGTTACAATATTCTTTTGCTCAACATTCCTCATGAAAATGAGGAAATATGTCAAAACATCACTCACCTTGGGAAAGCTGGGGCTCTGCTTTCAGAATATAGGGTCCAGGATGCAAAATCGTATTTCTTCCCAAAGTTATACAGGGCTTGTAAGCCTAAGTATGCCTAGGAAATGCGTATGTAGGAAATGCAGCAGTGTCCATCACTGCACAAACTGAGGGTGCAGAGCAGTAGAGGCATTTGGTAACTAAATGAAATTACGACAGATTGAATTTTGATCAGGGGAGCAGACAAATACATGGGAATAGGTTGTTCCTTTCCATTATCTTTGGTTAGAGAATTTCTACTGCCCTGTTTTGAAGCAGGGTATTTTCAGGGTTGATTGAACACCTGAGTGTGGTTACACGTACTGCTATTTCACTTCATTCATTTCCACTCAAGTCAGCTGTGACTGACCAATAAACCCCTATAAATGAAGAAGGCTCAGAGGAGCTGGGTGAGGGCACTGGGCCCGTGAAGCTCAGGGAATAATGCAGGGTGTGGCTGACTGCAGCTGTTGTGGAGAAAGCTGATTTTATCTCAGCACAAACAGCTCTGGTCAGTTCAGTGGATGAACTGGCGTGTAAGTGTTTATACCTGGTTTTACTGGAAGGGCATGAATGTCTCTCTAAGTTAGCCAGGCCAGCATGAGGGGAATGAGTGAGTAAGTGTCTCAGCTCAATACAGAGTATAAATACTAAACAACTAGCAAAATAATTTGGAAGAGAGCGATGGGTTGGAGGTAGCTTCAGCCCCCATATTGCTTCCTGGTGATTGGGGATGCCCAGGATTGTAACAGCATATCATAGAGACCAGTAATGGGAGTCTCATCAGTATTACATTTCTACTGAGTTTTTACTACATTTTGTACTACTCTGCTAGACTGAAAATCCTGTGTAAAATCACCTGTCTTCAAATAAGTAAATTTGATATCATACACTACAATCTCTATGGGTGGAATATATAAAGGAATCTGGTGAGAGACTATTGGACTCTGACATCAGGATGGTCGGTTTTGGGTCTATGGCTGTTTTTGTTTTGCTTACACAACATTGTTTTCTCCCCTAAGCTCTGAAAATTAAGAGTATGATCTTGTGACTTTTCTTCCACACACCCTTAGATGGTCACTATAGGGATGCTAAGTCATCCCCCTGTTGATATTTTTCTTACTGAATGTTTATTTTAAAAAATAGATTTAATTCTTCCAAATATCCACCAGGAGATACTGAACATGATGTGAAGTCTATGTGAAAGAAAAAAAGCTACCTAAATAAAGAAGCAATAAACCTTTAAACACCGTCCAGTGAATGAAATGTCCAACAGGGTTCTGAGTAATTCAAGCAACAGCTCCCCATCAATCAGGATGAATTATTAGGAAGGCCACAGCACTGGTACCATCATCAGATTCCAACAGCTTTGAGGCAGCAATCACATTACAATAACTCCTTCTGAAGATTAGTTGAAAATATTCTACAGGACCAGAGAGCACATCATAAATCAAAGTGAATAAAAACCTGCAGAATCACTACAGCTTCCTCTGCGAAATAGAAAGCATGAGGTGGCGACTGCTGTGAGACAGAGCATCAAGAATTACTGTGACGATCATTTAAAAAAAAAAAGAGGAGGGGGTGTGACACACTGAATCTATGCTTTTGTCCGAAGCCACCCTAGATAGAAACAACATTAAAAAAAATAACCGATGTGCCCAACAAGAGTAGTAGTAAAATGAAAAAAATCAGTGCAAAGCATGTTGTGCACCTTGAACACTAGACTGCTACAGAATGAAGACAAAAGAATTCAGGAGAATAGGATCAGCAGAACAGTGGCTAAAGTGATGAGGAGGAAATACTGGAATTGCACTGATACCATCTTTCCCTTTATTAAGAAATAGTTTGACAATTAAAGTTGTTATTAATTGTAGTTCAGCCCTTCTAGGTTATAATTTATGCTGTTAAAACTTAAATTCTAGACTTTCACTTACAGACTGAATAAATTTCTTTGGTTTGTAAAAAGCAGGCTCTTTGCAAGTTGAACTTTTCTGGTCAGAACTCTTATTTCACCTTTAGCCTGCTGAAATTGGCTTTATCATTGAAACTTTTATAAAGTTAGTTCATTAAAGAGTCGGGAATATTTCCTTTGTCTGGAAAGAAGGCAAACCAGGCCCTTATTGCTTTCTCTGACCGTGGGTTTAAGAAGTCTTAGTTTCCCTCTGTAGGAAAGTCCCATTTTAATTATTTATCTGTAATCAGCTACTGTATATTTAATACTAAAATTCAAGACAGTATTCTCTCTTGAGACTAAACCCAAGTATGTTTGGTCTGTCTTCTTCAAATAAAAGTGATTCAGAGGTTTGCTGGAGTAGAAAATAACTAACGGATGTGGGTGCTGAAATACAAAACTGCTAAGGTCAGGGAGACAGCGGGCCATGGCAAGGGGTGCAGGGGGCAGAACACAAGATCTAAGTTTCTTGCTCACATGAACTTTGTCATCCTGAATTTCACACTTAAAATGAACATTATGTTGCTGTTTGCTGTGAGCAGAAATTACCCTGGTTTTAGAAATTGAACTGGGACTCTAACCATCTTGGTCAGAATTCAGTATTGACCCTGTTTTGATAAGGAGGCTGTGCTGGGTGGCCTACCAACCCTCCATTCAGTCTCATCATTCTATAATTTTTTCAAAGCCAAAATTTAACAGGAATTTCCCCAATAATATTTTTAAAATAAGTTGTCCTGGTTTGGGGTAAA